>JABASH010002214.1:0-21276 GCA_019776445.1 Tomocerus maximus
GTTTTCATTTTCTCATGTCCATGAATTATTCACCTATAATTGGTCCACAGCAAAATATTTGATTATTTGACAATAGGGCAGCCAACTACGTAAATGTCGGTACCTACTCATTTCTATGAGTAATAGGTTCACAGAACTTACAATATTGTTTTCCAAAGTTTATTCACACTTCTCCATCAACAACCAAAACACAGAATAATGCGGAAACTCATCAAACTATTTACAACCTAATAACTTGCTTCCCAAATAGGTTATTGGTGATATAAATTGTAAAAGTATTTCTCTAAACTTTCAAATACCTTGTGGAGGACATTGTAGCAGGTAAGAAATGAAGGGTTAGTTTGCAATAAAAGAATGAAGATCTTGAATTGAGATTTTAGATAGTACACCACAAATCTTCTGATAAAGCTATGTGTATTGGCATGTACCTGCTACGCTACCCAAGGCTTACTGTAGGTCAGAAGAGACATAGAATTGTGCTGTAGCAATTTATTGTGCAAGATCTGTTTTTTACTGTATTATCCCGTATAGTGAGATTTCAGTTACCCTATATGT
The DNA here is from genome assembly GCA_019776445.1 of Tomocerus maximus. Classification (NCBI taxonomy): domain Eukaryota; kingdom Metazoa; phylum Arthropoda; class Collembola; order Entomobryomorpha; family Tomoceridae; genus Tomocerus; species Tomocerus maximus. The sequence goes on from JABASH010002214.1 coordinate 556, forward strand.
GTATATCTAGTTTGACGTATGAATACCTGTTGTAGAATCCTTAGGACTATGTAATAGGGTACTAACTCAGCATACATTTATAGTAAAAAATCACTTACGTAGCGTGGAATAAATGTATATCGTTATCCTCACTGGCGACTCATTATGGAACATAATATGTACTAGGCTGTAATTTAATTACAATGTATCCAAACGCAAATACATACATATGTGTATGCGATTTTTTGTCTCACATATGAGGTTTTGCAAACAAATATAACTCATTACGTCTACACGTGCATTCCCGACCGACAACACAACAATGCCTTTAAATTGACAATCTATTTTCATTGTGATGCATATTCTTATGCTGTGCACGCACCATTGTAATACAATAGACAGTAAATAGCTTTCGGAATAACGATAATGTTGGTGCACATTGGACAGGAAAGATGTGCCCAAATACAAAAGTGGCATACCCTCATTTGCAACAAAATCTATCATCCGTGCGATTCAATTTTTTCCCTAACTGCTGACTACTTTATATAACTTACTACGTTATGTCTACAGTCATTTTACACGGATGGACTCAGGAAATTACAATTTGGTAATGTTCACATAAAAAGTTATCCTCTTACATTAATTATCTTTTGGCATGTTACGAATTTAGCAATCTATAAAATGAAATCACAAGGAAATTTTTCTTAAATGACAATATCAAATATATTTATAGCGTAATTAAAAAATGAATAAATATAATGCTTGTATCAGCTCAGGATATTCCTGAGGAAAAAGAGATTTCATTTTGTTTTTGATTACATTAGGAAGATTTATTCATGTAACTAAACCTTCATGCATATTCATGCATGCCGAAAGTCATTTTCTGTGAATTACTTTTCAGAACATATAAAAACATTCACTTAAATGCAGGTATGCAGGTTAGTACATACCAAAATACATGCACACACTTAAAACTCAGCAAGACTGTATGTAGTTTAATGGTTTTTTGAAACGAAAGCAATTTTAGTTCGATATGATTATAGTATTGCAGGACCACACTTAAGTTATAATGTTCTTGGAAGTATTAAATAAGCAGCCTAGTCAATACCAATGTAATTTTAACAACAACTTTGCATTTTAAAATGTGCATGCTGTACTCTACCTACACTACAAAATTTAGCAGTGTATGTGCATTAAGTATAAAAAGCAAGTAATCATAAATTATTGCATAAAAAGTAGATTACTAGAACCGACATACTACGTCGTGGACAATGCTATGACTGATTTTTGATGACTATAATATTGTTGACTGTATTATGTGGTAAATTACCAAGTACTTAAATAGAAGAATTTAATGATACATTTACATCAGGCATACTCTGTACTATATGGTTTAGTATGTAAATGGTAAAATGTAATTTCGTCAGAATTGACGTTTAGAAGGTTTCTGAGTATTAGAAAGGTTTATCTATAGAAATAGCATTTGAAAAACTGAACATGCACATTCATTGACTGATAAACACGAGAATTTAAAATTTAATATTCAGAATTTAATTTAATTTTAAATTAAGGTTTACATTAGTCTGGCGCTTTTAGTTAAGACTCACTCACAGCAACAAAAAGCTTAACCCCACAGCTAAAATAGTCTCAATTTGCAATAGCATACCGAATTTGCCTTGAAAACATCAGTTACATTTTTACCTGTAGTTCAAGATCCCTCTACATGTACTCCAACATTTGAAATGAGAATATTTTCTTATTGTTGATTCCTAAGCAATTAGATACTAACAAGGTTCACTAAATACCATTGTTTAAGTGATGGTATTAAGAGGGAAGAGGGTTATAAATCGAAAGTTGTGTTGCTCATCGTAAATACCACAAATCACAACTTATATGGCAAGAACCATTGACATACATTCAACCTGCATGTAATCTTTAGGCAAAAATTCTCTTGTTCTAACTTCTGCCTTGCGGAATTTAATTTTATATAAAAATTCGAATTTCTCACAGATTTATAGGCACACTTATAATAGTATGATTGTTAGCCACCTTTAAACATCCCCAACATGCTTTGGATTTGGAAAGATCAAAGATAGAGTAAAGAGTAGCACTCAACAACTGAAAATTGAATGATTGTATAGGACTTGCCCATAGCACCTAAAAGCTAGTGCATTTTCCTTTCAAGTGATAATGATTGGATTATCTAAATTGAATATTATTTTAGAAAGAGTGATATAAACAAAATGTAAAGGTCTTTCATTATCATTATTGGCATTTTGGCTACATCTAATGTACAAACATAAGCGATAGATTAAATCTTAGTACATTTATCTTATGCTTCAATTGTATTAATAGTTAAACAAATGTTAACTAATTGTAATAAGTGGAAAATTGAAACGTTGGGCTATTTTTGAATGCACAAGCATCCTGATCCTAGAACTAACAAATAATTAACATCTATTATCTGCTACTAGATACTCCATAGCATTATAACAATAAACGAGTTATTGATTTTATAAATTTCGACTGTACTGCATGATTCTGTTAAAAGTTAGAAACAACTGACACACCAATACACTAGAAGTAGCCGATAAACTATAATACAAAAGGAAGTGTCATTTCATTGTTGACACTTTCCATTTATAATTCCTTGTTTCCATTTTGTGCACTTTGCTCTTGATTGCCTTGGCCTAAATGTTATTGGTTGTACAAGCTAACACATTTCCGTTGCATACATTGTGAACTCTACTGTCAATAAAAACTGAGTTGAGGTATCATAGGCATGGACTTTATTGCTGGAAATCCTTTTCACGTCGTAAACTATGAAAATATTCACAGAGACATGAAAATCTGTGCATTAATAGTTATTGACAAGAAAATATCTTAGACACGAATTGTTGTTTATTGGTTAATTTAGAGGTAAACACAAATCAAGCCTGTCTTCAAGATCATCAGAAAGGACACTAGTGTCAAGAAATGTGGTGGGTCCGAGAAACATTGCTCTTGTTGTGTGATCCAAAACTTCCCATCTTGTCAGTGGATGGAGAAGGATGGTAAGATTTCCATGATTTTGCATGAAAAATGACAATGCTGGTGAAATGGACGTTTTGTTGCAGCAAGTTTCATAGCTTCCGATTGGATGAGGTCCTCTAGGTCCCATATTCACTATGTTCAGTCGACAATTACCAAGATATCCATTGTCAATTTGTTCTTGTATGCCGACCCTATTCAATATTCACAAATGAAATGATTTGTGAGAGATACATAGAGTCAGGTTGCTAAAAAGTTATTTATCTGTTAATAATAAAAACAATTAAAAATTAAAATTCTATTGATACCTTAGGGCTAGTGCTTCTTGAGTATTACGCAGATTGTCTTGAAAGAAATACGTGTGGAAATGATAACCGTGGATTTCATTATTGTCATATTTTGGACAACTTTCTTCACCATGTGTGTTACACAAAAATAGCAGAGCTAGCGAAAATAATGTAAATAGCATTATTTTAGTCAATTTATAATCTACTACTTAGTTAATTTTACACCACAAAGTTGTCTTGCACTTGGAACTTAAAATTATACTATTGGACCCCTTTAATGTATCTGGTAATCTTGTTGTGTTATAGATTGGTATGATACAACAAATTAAATCGATATCGTCAATCCTAATGATTACCTGTGGCGATAAAATTAATTCTTATGTTCTAATGTGCCAGTCAATTACTGCGTATTGACTGATAGTTCAAGTTCATATTATGATGTACTATTTATGAGTACTCATTTATACTCACTGCTACATTCTGCATTATTTCCACGAAAGCAGTGATGGTTATATCCATAAATATCCTGTGAGGCAATAGTTCAGCTTGAAGTGGAATGAAATATTATATTTGACTATCGCAATATCAATAAAACCTTGACGCATAAAAAAGTAATCATGAATCTGGATGGAAAGGCAAATGAATCATGAACGTCTATCCATTAACATTTTACTAATATACAGTTAAACCTGTTTTTCCGGACGAGATGCAGAACCTTTTATACCTACTAAAAGAAATGATGATGATAATAATACACAAAATACCTAATACCTACCATGTATGGTATAATGATATCAATATCGTATCAATATCTACAAGAAATTATAGTACGAGCTACTAGTATTCTCTACAGCTTTTGTAATCACCGAAAATGTCCTTGAATAATCTATATTTTCTAATATTATTGCTTTACATGCAAACAAGTCCAATAGCACAAATCCAGATACAATAGCGAATATGATACGCTTTTGGGCATACAAGAGATTTAATAAATAGAGCAAATAAAATGATGTCCGAGTTGACAGGCTTGGTTGTAGGCAAACCCATTGATGAATACGTTCTATTTATATTTACTCTGTATTATGTACTACGCGTATTAATATATTGATAAAGAATAGAGTAAGTCCTAGAATTATATTTCTAACTATTTCACCAATGCCGATTACAAATCATCTGTGAGAGTTGCTACAATGTAATACATGAACATTCAACTTCTTTTACTATACCATGTGCTATCTAGGTACTATTGACACATTATTATGACTTAAATTTCAGTTACTGTAAAGCCATTTTTAGTCAATCAAGTGTTCAATCAAACACAAAATACTAATTACATAAGCTAAAGCGGTCAGTTATTTCCAATTGCAGTTATAAATTTATACTAGTGCGTTTAATAGATGGGCTTCGAAGAGAGGTTTAAATGAATGCTGTGGCCAACAAAAATGAAGACCATGTTGATTTTATTTATTTTTACTTTCAAAGAACTTGCGACTCATATTTATAATGTTATGCATTATGGTATGCAGGCTTACATATATATAATACTTTTGTAAGAAATAACAGATAATCAAAAACAGACTTATTTGTAATTATAGTTCTAATAAGTATATAGGCACATAGTTATATAAAGCATACATTCTGTACAGTGCAATTGATATGTCGTAAATATATGTAAATATTAGATTTATCTTCTACATGTGCTTAAATTAGATGGTCGCAGTCTGTGAACGGCGATTCCTAGGTTTCTAAGTTTCTCATACACCGCTTTTCTTGCTTCAGGATGGAAATATTTGTCTCTGGAGAGTATCCACAGATTCTCTAAAAATAAATTTGTATTTTTTAAACCAAAACATTCTTTGAAAACCATACAGCCTTTTTGAAAGCAATCACAATATGGCAAGCTGATTAAGATGGTGCGAAAAAATGATAGCATCACCTATTAGACAATCGATGTATACGGTTCGCTTATAAAATGATTTTAGTGCAAAATTACATTATTTACATAATTTACATAATTTCCAAATTAAGAGTCAAACTAGAGTTACAAGAAACGCTGCTACTTTACTGGTGGGTTGAAAGTTTCCAACATTAAGGTCTTATTTGATAGACCTTGAAACAACCTTTCGATTGGTATAAGCCATGTTAATGTACCTACACGCAAAGTAATTTTTTTAAGGTTCGAAAGTTAGGAGGCCATATGATCATAAACGACACTTTTTAAAATGAATTGGAGCCATTTCATCATAAGTGACACAGGCCATTTAGTCATAAGCGACAAATTACATTTTGGCGTATTTTCTCAATTTCTCAAGTACTGCATGGATAGTTAATACTCTAAATATTGTAATTGATTGGTATTTGGTCTAGTTATTTTTGGTATAAGCCACATTGGTATAGGTAGTTGTTGAACAAAATTATGGATAGAATTGTATTAAAGGGGCTATTTACACTTATATGTACATAATTTTTACATGCATTTAAAATCGAAAGACAGTTTTATTGCAATCAGTTATACTTGAAAGGGTAAAGCACACCTCTAGCAATGGAAATTTTATGATTTGGGGCCTTTATGCAACATTTGAAGTACCTTTTATGTGGATAATATGAAAATTGACACTTATGATCATATGGCCGGAGGTCCCTTATGACCTGGTGGTATAATATAGAATTGTGCAGTGTGTACAATTTTAATAGCCAGAAACCCATTATATTGTAATTGCTTTCAATGCAATGAAATTAATTTTATGAATCAAATGATTTAGCAGTTTTGAAAGTTTGTTTTCAATTACTAAGCCCCAGAGATTCTCATTTTCTTTTCAATGGTAAAAACATTTCCTTACCTGTCTGCCACATTAAAACATATAAATAGAACTGCCTTGATATACTTACGCATACTAATAGGTCCAAGTTGTCGACAAGCCCACTTTATCGTATACGTTTCATAATCCGTTCCTAGCACAAGGTATGGATACTGCACATTGACTGCGTAAAAATTCAAATACTTCAAGATTGAAGGAGAGGATGTAGAATAAATTATTTTAGATAAGATATTTTTACAAAATTACATTACAAATCTATTGTGGACTTCGGTGTACTGTGATAAATTCGGATAAATAATTTCATATGCAACTTAGCTATTAACTAAATTAGATATTATAGTGATTCTCGTGATTCCGTAAAAGTAAAAATAAAAATGTCAATATTCACATGGTATAGGAAGTTGAGTAACTGTAAGGTCCAATAGCAGATCTGCACTTCCATCATGACTGAGAAAATTAGTTGAACCGGGCATTACATATCGGGTCTTCGTTCTACATTATTTTCAAGGAGCAAACTTTTTAATAAGCATATGCAGTTTTTTTAATAAAATATCAGGAAAATCGTAGAAAAATAGTTTTTGCTAAAACTTATGATAACTATGATGAACAATGGTATTTTAACTTACAAACCCTCTAACATAGAAATCTCAACACCAAAAGTTCCGTCCTTTTTGTCAAAATATTCGACAGACACGCACGATGATGTTGCTTCGAAAACGAACCAGTATTTTTCAACTTCAAACCAAGGTCCAGAATACTTGTTAAGAAAAATGAAATATCAATTAAATCCAAACTTGGAATTATATAAGCTTGAAATAATAAAATGGATAACTTACTTTAGTTATATTAAAATGTGGTTCAGCCGGTGGTTTTGGACAGGGGCCAAATTGCATGTATTGTGCTGAAGAATAAAAGGGAAGAAAACAGGTCAAGACTAAAGAAAATACTGAAAAATTTATGGCTACCATTTTCGAGTTCTTTAATTTGTATTTCCACAATATATTTTTCGATAGTGTTAACAGTGCCTGACTATGTAATCGCCGTTGGCTAGAGAGTACTTAGGAATAGTACCAACAAGTCTGTCGATTTCAAGAGTTTCGAGAGAACTCAAAATTGAAGACCATGATCACAGACTGTAATTGTAATATATTTGGTAGCTAAAGGCAGATAATATCACAGAAAGATATAAAAACTTTTGTTCCTAACTTCGCGACAAACTAATGTAATAATATAGTTAAATCTCTAAACACTGTAAAAAAAGGTGTACACAGGTCACTTTTTGAATCCTAAAGAAAACCTTGAATAATTGTATGGATAACACAAAATATAATATGTCTAGTCTCACTTTTATGATTACAATAAAGGATTCAGAAATAATGTTTTATCCATATTCCATCAACGTCTTAAAAAATAGTCTGCTATGACGGCTCTTTATACTATGATCTTCAATATGTCTACTGGTTTACTAAAACTTACATTTAACATTAACCAGGTATTATGTAAATGCAGGTTAAGCGTATAGTGTACATGGTGCGTGGTCAACTTACATATTATTACACCAATATTGTTACACCATGAATAAGCTATATAATTTTGTCTAATATTAATGTTACCCATTTATGCAGGCACAAATACCTTAAACACGAGCGAGGAACAAAAAGGCACACAGTATCCTTATTGGTTGAAGAAAACTTCATTTCGATATATATATTTGTACAAATGTCGATAAAACACAAAGAACTCTGTAAAGTAACCTTCACTTCCTCTCAGGTTAATTTTGTCCCATGGATGAAAAGTAATAAATGTACAGGTGAGACGGTTTGTGCGAGTGAGACTGACAATGAGACGACTCAATGAAAGAATAACTCAGTGCTAATAGGATTCATTGGATTGTACATGCTTTATGTCTTGCCTCTAAGCAATATGCAGTTTAATTCTGTAAGTATATTAGTACGGGCACCAAGGGAATTCCCTAGCAAGATTGTCCAAGTTTCGCGTGAGCTTTTTGCATGTGTGCTTTAAGCAATTATTTACTTTCACTGTTAAATAAAATCATGCTTAATCATCATGGCATATTGAAATTCAGTCTGAGTCAAAGAATAATCGTGTTTGTTCTCACCATTATTCAAAAATTTTCAATGTTCAATTAAGTGGTTGGCTGTCAATTGGCAATGAGAAGCAATTGTCCCTTGTAAAAGTTATTTTAGTAAACGTTTTGCCATTTTGAGTAAACATTATTTACTGGTTAAGCAATTACCATCACCTGTTCATATTTGACTTCGTATTCCGTATTATTTACAAGATACCACTATTACCACTTTAAAGGTTAACTTTACAGAGTAGATTCACTGGTAGTAGCCGCGGTTGTTTGTCAATTGGATGCTATATTATTTAAGATTCATTCCTACCTGATCATGAAGTATGAAATTGCATTTCTTTAGTTATGTATCCATGTTAGACAATATATTTGCATAATCATCTAGGTACAGAAAATGGAAAGTGATGTAGGATGCAGAACAAAAAAGGAATAAAAAATATAATTTGGACAAGTACGCATATTGAAAGAATAATCATAGTAAGTGTAAACTTAAGTTCATTTCTAGTTTCAAGTGTATTTTTCGTCTCAGGAACCAGTTAAAAGTGGTAGTCCATGTCATGCCTCTATGAATTTGCATGATTCTGCACTACACCCTGACAGTGACAAATCGACGTGACATTGGGGTTCTCCACTTTTTTCTGCAAGCTATTTTAGTTATCGTGGGTAACAAATAATTATATGTTATGATTATAAGTTTTGTCCTCAAAAAAGTACTAACCTTAACAGAAAACGCTGATTATCTACCATTTTTGTGCATGTGATGAGCATTTCTACATGATAAATCTAATTTCCAACGTCTTACAGAGACCTTACATTCATCCTAAGCTTAAAAGTGCTACATATTAATTTTACCATCCGTATGTGTGAAAAATGTATACCTAAGTGTTTAGTGTTTTAATTTTTGCGGGTAGCTTTACCTAAAATGCTTTACCAATTACCACAATGAAAACGTGGTATCTCCCTTTTTACAACTACAAATAAAAGCAATTTGACAGTATTTGTTGCATTTATGTAATAACAATAACAGTGCGTAGTTGATACTTGTCGTTGATATAGTTGTCTTTCATATTCTTACGATTCAAACCACGAAAACTATTATAAAATTGGAACTACTTATCTGCTTATTTGTTAGAATACGTATCTATTTGGTATACAAATGGAGAAGGAAAATCTAATGGAAGAAACGCATATTATTCGTGAGAACTGGGACACTCGGTTAACAATTGCATCGCTTATCTGAAAATCTAAAGAAAATTTGCCCATGTAACTGGTCTTTGGGCGATTAAAAATTTACTCTATAGCTCTATGATTGATTGCTTAGATATATCACACTCATCGCTCTCATCCATTCATACTTAAAGCGGTGATAGTGATGGCTTATCACCCAAGAACTGTGTACTTCAGAGCAGAATTATAGTGTCAAGCAAATTATAATTGGTTTCGCACGCATTATTCTCTTCTGCAACTAATTATATGCAATTACTTGTCTCAATAACAGTTTAAAATGATATCTATAATTTATAAACAGTTTGTCTTGGAAGTACGATACTGCATTACAAGTTTAACCTTCTGCACAATGAAGGCATTAAAGACACTATTTTGCATTACCTCTAGAAATGGTTTTGATTACGATTTTGCACATTTACGCACATAAATTTATTCAAATGAAGTAACTATTGAATAAGTACGAATAAGTCCGTGAATAAGTACATTTTAATGAGAGATTTGCACTGATACAAGAAAATATTGTCATGTCATAGTATAATATTATGTATGATCTGCTCAAACATCTGGATAGTTGGACGATGGCTATGCTTAATTTTCTATTTTGTGTTGGCTGATTGGTTATGTTTATAGATGTTGGTACTAAGGTCTAGCTGGTTTGTTATTAATTTGTCTGGAGAATTGGAACTGACCATCGGATGATTCTCTCTGGACAAAATTTGGCTGTTTGTTAATAAAAGTAAAACTAGGAGACCCCGCTTGACGTTGTTCACCAAATGCCGGCTGATAGACATACGTATTGACTAAGTCAGGATTAAAATTCAGTTGTGGAGACAAAGCCACTGCGGGTGTCATAGCCAAGTACATTTGCGAATAGACATACTCCAATTCTTTGTTTTGGTCGTCATCGATTGCATCAACAGTTATTTCAACAATATTGTCAACTGAAGCCATGTAGAAGATCACAACGATGATTTCCCAAATTTTGTAAACGAACACAAATGAAATGACAAGAATGAACGTCGAGGATGGGGTCAGAAGTAGGAGGCAGTAGAAAACCAGAGATACAATAAACAAGGCACTGGTAGAACCGAGCCACAACTTGAGTCCGACCTTGTTGTTCTGAAAAGGTTTCACCAATAATTAGTACTTAGTCCATTTTTTGAATTTTCAAGAATTATCAATAAAAAACGAATTTTACCACATGAGCCGCATAGAGTAAGATAAACGAAATCAATAAGTAAACGGCTGAACACCCAATTGATGATTTGTAGTAAGTGGCTGAAACAGAATATTTATGACAATTCTATAAGCTTACACTTTTATTTCGCAAAGCAATCTGCTATAATCACTAATAGTGTCTTACAAATGATCAATTTATCCTTTAGGTCAGAATATTCGTAACTGTCTTTTAAGAATACATCAAAAGCATGTTCCTGTTTCCCATCTTTGGCAACATATGAGTTGAAATCAACTAGTCTCAAAGTGTAGTAAAACAAAACTAGTAGAGCCGAGAGCTAAACATTCAAATAAAAATAACATTAAAATGCATAATTTATCTTTGGGTATTTGCATTCACGATACGATACGAGAAATACTACTATGTGAACTTTACATTATCTAAGAACGCCAGCAGGACACAAGCTGCACGATTGCTAATGCAGAAACATATTCCTTTGGAACTGGCCATTTCGAGTTGATTTTCCGTTGATGTGTTTATGGGTATGATATTTCAATTTATATTTGTGTAATTTTCAACTATAGATTTTATGAAGTAAGTACTTCCTGATATGTAAATCACTTACATGTGTATCCGTCAAAATTTGAAATCGTTCAGTTCACAATGCAAAAGAATAGTTCAGATTCTTGTACTTTTGAAATCCATTTTAAAGACTCTCTTTAGTATCCAAATTGGTTGAGTTGTTAACAATTTTAACTTAGCAACGGATTTGAGGAGGAGTAATGAGTGAAGAGATCCTTTGGATTGTCGAGAGATAAGATTTTATACCAGTTATTTAAATAATGTGTACTAAATTGTGCGTAAAAAATCGAAGAATCTTTATTGTTACAACATGACTATCTCTGTATAACATTTTATAATGCCGGGTAGTCAATCAAGGTTAGTAGAAGTAATGCATCATCATTTTAAAGTGATTTAACTACAGTTACTAATATGCTGAGGAAATCTTTAAATCAGCACGTCATACAAATTAGAGTGAATGTTGAATGAGTGCTGAAAGATTGTCAGTTACACTCAGTATCTCTGAGCACGGTCAATACTTCTCCGGAAATCAGTTTTTGTGACCACATCTGGTAAATCAAAATAACTTGTGACATGATTTCTTCCATTATTTTCCCGATAAGGATCGTTTGAGAGAGGATTCGTTGGGGCATTGTAAATGTTGTAATTATTTATACCATTGTATGAATGTGGCTCCTCTGTGTCATTATTGTGGGGATAAGGATGCACCTTGGTCTTTCTGCTTTGCATTCGTCCACTTTTACCTATGCCCTTTGCGTGATTATGATAGTCCTCATCCACAGTTGACAATGGTCCTTCATTAGATTCAATGGCCATTGGAGGTTCAGACAGTTGCATTGCACTTGTGATATACATAGAATTAGTCTTCCTGCGAGAAATTTTCGCAATTATCGATGCGATGACCCACAACTCGGAAAGTTTGTACAATATAAACAAAATCGTTGCACAAAGGACTATCACTTGCAGAGGCCATTTTTCTGAATCATTGAATCGACTCGGAATGCTATTTAGAGAACATAAGTCATCACTGAAAAAAATCACACAACCTGCTGCCGTTATCGCAAGAAATGGAAACTGCGACACGAGACTCAAAATCGCAAAGAATTTGGTAGAATCCTGGAAAAAATAGTTTTCGAAATTCTAATTTTATCGCCCGAATGTTAAAATAATTTTATTGTATATTGGTTTTGTGAGAATGTTGCTTTTAGAATTGTCATTCGAAATGAATTCCTAATAATAATATTATGTTAATCGAGTCATTTACCTACTTTATAAAATGCATATTCAGGGCTCATTTACTATGCTATGAAAACGGTTTAAGCTACAAATAATATAGTATATCACCTGCAATGATAGAACCACCAACAAAAATCCCAAAATGAGATACCCGATCATGGAAGAAGCGAACATCATCAGAGATATTACTGAAATAGAACATTTGAAATATAAACTGACCTTCATAATTATCGACATTTTGTTTCAACTGTGGTCTTCAATAAAACGGTAATACTAACTAACTGTACTGATGATTTATGTGTCTGAATTCAACATGTGTTAATCTTTCCAAACAATGGGCATCAGTTCCTAAATAGTGCTTGAATCGATAGTCGTATACAACAAAAAAGTACATGTAAACGAGCCAAGTAAGTCCAATTGTTGACACGAGCTATAACAACATTAACATGTAGGTTGTATAATCTTTAATAGCTGTACTTGTGCACACAATGAACTTTGAAATGCAGAAAGAAATGCAAATCATTTTAAAGTACAAATATATTTTGGTATTGAGATGCATGGTCAAATTACAACATCAATGAAGCCCATTGTGCAGATTATGCTCCTTAGTGTCCTTAGATTACATAATACTTCTTTCATTTGTGCGGTTTAAAATATCAACTTCTACTGTACTTTCCTAAGTTCTTTACTTCTTGTTGAGTCTTTTTGATCTGTTGTCATCATTGACAGATTACTTTCAGCTTACGTCATTTTTTGTATGATATCAGAATATTTTCCAAATATTTCGCACTACAAATACAGAAATCTACAACTTGACTAGCGTCTACTGAATTCTACTTGGATGCTTTTCAAAAAGGTCACAAAACCTATTTAGTTATTGATAAATGAAGTGCTGAAGTAAGTCACAAGCAGTATTATCATGGCGACTTGGCTCGAATGTCAATACATTCATAACAAAATTATTGGAATATTTCAACCTGAAATAAATGCTCCTGCGATCTTAGGTCTGTCTGCAATCCATAGGATAGCTGAGAGAAATTAAAAATAAGAATTCGTTGAAACCACATCTGAAGTTACGATTCTTCTTGGAATAATATCTGGAGAAGAAAACAACAATATGGAGAGAGTTACTGAAATCACGGAGCTCCCAGCTCAGGTATGAAATGAAAATGTACACGTTTATGTTTGCAGAGAAAATGCTTATAATCTCTGAGACAAGTTCAAACTTTTAGCTTGAACTTGAAACAAAATATTAATTTTGGCAATTTGCTCTTAGATTTTTAAGAAAATTGTTGAGCACTTGGACTATGAAAGTATTTGCAATACCCGCCTAACTTGCTCTACACTGAAAGAACATATTGATATGCACATTGGAGTCGGAGTATATCTGGTCGAAGATCCATTACGCGTTTACACGAAGAAGGAGCTAAAGTTCATAGGTGGCACAGCCCTGAGAGTGGTCCATGCTAAAAATGTTTTGGGTAATAATTATAATGTTAAATTACTGAAATATACACTGATTTTAGTGCTTACATAGTCTTAACTCTTATTCTCCAACCCAAAAAAGTTAGTAATTTGTCGGGTAATATAATTGAAGATATTATAATGTAATATCTAATATTAGCCATAATTACTAATCCCTAGTACTTAAGTAGTAGCTTATGTAACCAAATTTGTATTTCAGGGTCAGATGAAGGCAATGCTAAAGGAATGAGGAGTTACTTCAAAAGGAAACATTACTTTGATGATATCTTTCATTTTCCGCTTTCCTTGACAAAAATGTTTTTTGAAAGGAAAACTCATGTCCATTTGCTGCATGACATTTTACACAAATGTCGTAATCTCGAAGAATTATATTTGCACGATGGATTTGAGTTGGAAGGAGATTTGATCCCCCTTGTGATTAAGGAAGACAAGAAGAAATATTTTGCAATAAAATTACACGAAAGATCAACTTGGTTGTCAATGCTGAGTCAAAATTCAGATTTCTTTCTTCAAATTAATGTTAACATGCTGAAGACGATTTATTTGCTTTTCACTGAAAAACCAGCAAGAAAAATTGATGTTCTCAATGTTGTTTTACTTCTCAAGAGCATTCGAAGTGAGTCACTCGGTCAGATATTTCTAAATCTTGGCAGAATCAAAGATTTAACTGAGATGGAATATTTCAATCTGTCGATGATCTTCACGGATTTTATTCAGGCTCACTCAAAAACACTCCGAAGAATTTTGTACAGTGTGATCCCACCCAGATGCATGACCTATTCACATTCAAGTACGGAAGAGCTTTTTTCTGATGTCCTATTAGCCCAATCTCAAGCCCAGGTTGAACCCATTACTAATGACATTGAAGCAGAAGCCGGATTTACAGTCGCTCAAAAGGCTCAAACGATATCTACACTTCGAGAACGACTTCAGTCAATTGGAAAACTACCAAAACTTGTATATATAGTTTTGGAAGTTCCGCCATTGTTTCACTGGGATTTCTGGCTCTCGTTTATTGAAATGCAAAAACTGTCATATTTGCTCCTCAGTGTTAGTACGAGATACAGAATCCTCAAAAATTGCCATTTTCTGAAAAACTCGAGTAATTCGCTAAAACGTATTCGCTTGAATCTGGATATAGTACATGACTTTGATTTCTCTGGAATAGAAGAGTGTACACAATTGGAAGAAATCTATATATTTAATAGACCAACTTGTTCCGAATTACTTTCCAACGGACCTATTGAAGCGCATGTGAAAAATACAAAATTACTACCACCTGGTTTAAAAAGCCTGGTTTTAGGCAATGTTGTTGTTGCCAGTGAAGATCTCAACAAAATGCTTTCAAATCAAAAAAAGTTAGACACTCTGGTCATCATGAATATGCATTCGTTCAATCCGGAGAATGGAGCTGATTGTAAGGTCATGAAAAAGATTTTTCGATTGAGATCTCTTCAATCTTGCCTAATTCAGGCTATGCGGTGCAAGACGAGGAAAACCTACGATAGATTATTTCAAATGTTGGATTTTCAAATACCAACTGAGGATCGAGCTTTCATTAAGCAGCTTGATCCTCTAATGGGGCATGGTCCACTATTTAAGTCAAAGATGTTGGCTGCTGGTTATAACTTAGATATTATTTCGCCAGAAGTGTACCAACGTTATAATTGGGTCAAGAATAGAATCCCAAAGTCCAATTTCAGTACTTATTCGATAAATTTCAATGATTTGGACCGTTATCTGTGAAATAGAACTTTGAGTGTCAATTACCAAATTATTGGCCTATACCCGTTGAAAAAAGAGTAATGTACGTGCTTCACAATTGTAAATTATTATTGATCAAAAAATCAGTGAGCAGTGGATATGATGCGGATATCGTCTTAAAATAAAATTGTCGACATGTGTTGGCACTATTAAGTGTGTAAAATATTAAATAACGTTTATAGCCCAAACCTATTTGATAATAAACGATGTATTGCAATATTTTCGGGTTGGCTATAATTATCAAAATATTTATATGCACTGGAAAAGGGATGTCATTCGTCACGTTATCTTTAAAAGACAGTATCATAAATCTTAATAGTTTTGGTCATAATCTTCGACTGCTTTCTGATTCTCATCTTCATCTTCATTCTCATCAGAACGACCAGTTTTGTCCAACTCTTTTCTAAATTGATTCTTTCCTAATTTAGAACTTTTCGATGAAGTTTTCAATCTTATTATGGTTGGGCTGGGGATGTCGTTCCCGATCTCCTCGACTGAGACTTCTTTCGATTTTATCACTAGGACATTATTCTGAGTTGTGGCTGATACTAAGACCGCAGCTGTATTTGGAGACGCAACTTTTTCCAATGCTATGTTCAACATTTCTAGTCTCTGTTCTTCACTATCTCTTCTCTCCTCTTCATAATATGCCACTTCATTTTCAGTAGACAAACGATCCAAGCAAAAGATCAGTATAATTTGTACACTTTTGTAAGAGCAAATGAGTATGGGCACTAGTAGTATTAGAAGATTTACAAATTTCAGATCGGATATTCCGTATGGTTTCGGCCCTTTGACATATTCGAGTATGCAGAATGCCTCGCCATAGAAAGTTACACATGATCCTAGTAAAAGGACTTCGAAGACAAATTCTAACACTAAAATTATCCTTAGTCCCATATTACTTTGCTGTGTTAAAGAAACAAAAAATTAATTGAATCTATAGTGCCTACTTTACTTTCTGATTAAGTTTACATTTAATTTGTATCTTACAATGACCGTGCAGATGCAAATGGCAACTCCTAATATCAGGAATCCTAAGGAGACTGCCAAGGTCGTAAAAATGTGATTTTCTGTTACAAATGACGAAACAGGTTGTAAAACGATAACTTAAATATGTCTCTACTGAAAAATTATCCATTAGACATACCAAAATTATCTTTGATGTAATCTGCTGAATGTTTCAGTACGAGAGCATTACAAATCTCCGAATTTGTTCCGTTTAAAGATATCGCAAATGTTACATTTCCAATCAGACCCTCGCTGCTTAGGTGTCTAATGACAAATCCATCTGCGTCGAATTCAAAAACAAATCGATCCAAGCAACGAGGAAGAACTACCAGAGCTAAAGCCGAAAATATCTTCAGCAAATAAATACCATAAAATTAAATTTGGTACTTCAAACTGTTTGAATTTCATAGAAGTAGGAACACTTACAACATCGAAAATTCCCTGAACTCGACACATCAGTAAATGAGCAGCAGAAGGCATTATCGAGCAAGTCTTTCACAATCAAACGCAGTCATTTAGAAAATCGTAAACACCCATTTTGTGTACAAAGTATTTAGAGAGAAACACTTTTTTATTCGTATCTGTCATACATTTATGATAGAGTAAATAAGATGCGCTAATTAATTACTCATCTGTATAAGTTGACATAAAAATTAGTACACTCTCGCTGCACCTGTTGTATACACTAATTCAAAATACTAATTCGGTTCGTTTGTAAGCAATTTTATAGTAGTGTTTTTTTTATCCACGAACAACTTGTTTCATCAGATTGAAGATCTCATCAGATAAGGAAATAGAATGCACACAAGTGACTATGGGAACTTTAGATAAAATTAATTGGGGGATGGAATGGAAGGAATGGTCTAAGAATCCAACTAGACTTACAAGAAACGCTGCCAATTTACTAGTGGGATGAAAGTTTCCAACACTTGAAACGACAAGCCATGGTAATGTTCCTACACGGAAAGTATGTTTTTTAGGGTTCGAAAATTAGGGAGCCATATGATCATAAACGACACTTTTTAAAATGAATTGGAGCCATTTCATCATAAGTGACACAGGCCATTTAGTCATAAGCGACAAATTACATTTTGCCTTATTTTCTCTATTTCTCAAGTACTGCATGGAAAGTTAATAGGTACTCTAAATATTGTACTTGATAGGTATTTGGTCTAGTTATTTTTGGTATAAGCCACATTGGTATGGGTTATACAAAATTATGGACAGAAATGTATTTAAGCGCTATTTACACTTATATGCACATCATTTTTACATGCATATAAAATTGAAAGACAGTTTTATTGTAAACAGTTATACTTGAAAGGGTAAAGCAATGGAAATTTTATGATTTGAACTATTTATGCAACATTTGAAGTACATTTTATTAGGATAATATGAAAATGGTCACCTAAGATCATGTGGCCAGAGGTCCCTTATGATATTATGGCACAATTCGGAAATTCGGTGATGAGATGGAAAATTGAATAAAAATACATTGCGAGAAATCAGTGTTTTATCCTATTATTAGATCTTTTGTAATGTAATGAATAATGAAAAACATCTAGCAAATTACTATTATTCCTTGTCTCTTTCCCCTAAATTACTTTTCGTTTCTATTCGTAGCATTTATTCGTAGTCGTAGTTTGATAAAAGTAAATTGCAATGGTGTTTCGAATTTGTTTGTGCAATTTTGTGACAAGAATAATAAACTATATGCACATTAGTGGTCACTATCATAGCGATCATAGCTTAGAGTACCGTTATTGTCATATTGTACCGCTAATATCACTAATGACACAATAGCAGCATATCTATATCTATTCAGATTCACACGATCTGTAAATGGTTCTTGCGCTAGCTATATTAGGTTATCCATACAAAATTATCCGTTTTGAGACTACCCGTATCATAACGAATCTTTATTTTATTTTATGATAATTGCAATTTTAAGAAATCGTGTTGTATTTACAAGGTCTGCATTATGTATAGGTACCCTGATCCCTGATGCCGGGCTTTTAATTAAGTGACTGCATTTTCGCCATTCCATACTTTGAAAACCCGAAATTCATTAAAGGTTTTTTAACTGGTGCACTATTTCCATCCCAGGATTTCCAATCTTGATTATTGCCATTATTGTTTCCAGAATTTCCGTTCTGATTATTGCCATTATTGTTTCCAGAATTTCCGTTTTGATTATTGCCATTATTGTATCCAGAATTTCCGTTTTGATTATTGCCATTATTGTATCCAGAATTTCCGTTTTGATTATTGCCATTATTGTATCCAGAATTTCCGTTTTGATTATTGCCATTATTGTCTCCAGAATTTCCGTTTTGATTATTTCCAGGATTACCATTTTGGTTGTTGCCTGTATTCCAGTTATTATTTCCGGGATTGCCATTCTGATTATTTCCTGTGTTCCAATTATTTCCAGGATTCCCATTTTGGTTGTTGCCTGTATTCCCGTTATTATTCCCGGGATTACCATTCTGATTGTTGCCTGTATTCCAGTTATTATTCCCGTGATTACCATTCTGATTGTTTCCTGTGTTCCAGTTATTTCCTGGATTACCATTCTGATTATTACCGGTATTCCAGTTATTATTTCCATCATTGTCAAAAGATCGTTTCTTCGGTTTACTTATTTCAGCGTGTACCAAAAGAAGCCCTGAATTTTACACTATGCGTTAAAAATCATTGAAAAATTTAAATCATAAATCATTGGCTAAAGCCATTTTTAAATTACTTACCATATAGCATAAGAAACAAGAAAATTGTTACAGATGAAGAATTCATTGCTTAATCCTTAAAATCCTTATACAGATATTTAGAATATAACTTTGATATTCCCGATACAGAGTAGGTGTCCAAATAAATATTTTAAGAATGAGCTAGTATTAGGAAATTAGGATTGCAATTGAAGTCATTGATCTATTTCAATTGATTCCTTCATCTAAATTAATTATGCATTGAACTACTTTTCGGCCAACGACCTACAATTACTATAATTAAAACCTTGTCGATATGATTTCCATCATAAGAATTAACAGTTTATATTAGTATTCAATATCGGAATGAGTTAGGTATTTAGTTTAATTTTGTTTGGTTACAATTGTTACAAATAGGAAAGTATAACACATTATAGGTATGGACAAAAGTAGTAATTGATACAGGCCATTTATTTATAAGCGACAATTTACATTTTGCCCTATTTTCTCTATTTCTCAAGTACTGCATGGAAAGTTAATACTCTAAATATTGTAGTTGATAGGTATTTCGTCTAGTTATTTTTGGTATAAGCCACATTGGTATGGGTAGTTGTTCAACAAAATTATGGATAGAATTGCATTCAAGGTGCTATTTACACTTAAATGCACATAATTTTTACATGCATATAAAATTGAAAGGCAGTTTTATCGGTCAGACTAAAAGGCCCCATCCGCCCCAGCCGCACCACCCGCCCCACCCCGAAAAACCTAACCTAAACTGATAGGGTGGGACGGCTGGGGCTAGTGGGGCGGATGGGGCCTTTTAGTCTGGCCGCAGTTTTATTGTGATCAGTTATATTTGAAATGCTAAAGCACACCTCTAGAAATGGAAATTTTATGGTTTGAACTATTTATGCAACGATTGAAGTACCTTTTATGTGGATAATATGAAAATTGTCAAATATGATCATATGGTCGGAGGTCCCTTATGATATTATGGTATAATTCATAAATTCGGTGATGAGATGGAAAATTGAATAAAAATACATTACGAGAAATCAGAAAGATAGCACTATTAGATAGTAATTAAATTTCTTTTGTAATGAATAATGAAAAGCATCTAGCAAATTACTATTATTCCTTGTCTCTTTCCCCTAAATTACTTTTTATTTCTATTCGTAGCATTTATTCGTAGTCGTAGTTTGATAAAAATAAATTGTAATGGTGTTTCGAGTTTGTTTGTGCAATTTTGTGACAAGAATAATAAACTATATGCACATTAGTGGTCACTATCATAGCGATCATAGCTTAGAGTACC
>JABASH010002215.1:0-21275 GCA_019776445.1 Tomocerus maximus
CCTCCCCCTCCTATTTCTGAATACGGAGGAAGGATGGATAAGGTTGCTGCGGATAACCCGGCTGTTGAGAGTATCCAGGATTGAAAGCCTGCGGTTTCCTGTCCATTTTTCACAGATGGTTGTGATTAATTCGAATCTTCAGTAAGCTGCAATTAGAAAAAGAAAAATAATTAATTTTCAATGATTCGTCGGATAGCAAACATCTGATTTTCTAGATGTAGGGAAAAGAACTCGCCGAAGCGTTTGATGTAATTGTAATGTAATAGATCGTATCTATACTTTAGGACATAGCGTTACAGCCCTTTGTCAAAAATGTTTGAAAATTCAGTAAACTCCACACCACACAATGTTTGACCAAAGTGGAATGTAAGCAAACGTATGACTACGACGTATAATTTCAGGAAGAATCAAAGATCGTTTTTCTCGGTGCACAAAGAGCTATAAAGTACATTATGATTCTTCCTATCTTCGTCTATTTAGTGGCTTTACAAGTGACATGAGAACTTACTACTTGTAGTTTCAGTTTATATTCTAACGATTCTAACTATCAGTCCTACCAATCAACTATAACAACTGGTTTTCGGTCTTTATCGACTTCTTTTCTTGAGCACCTATTGTACTCGATGTAAAACTCGCAATCGCAAATTAGATACTACGTGTCGTGTCGCAAACTTGCAAACTTTGGTCGCTTTGCGTACAAATATTTGTTTTGCACAACAAATAAAAGTATTGTCATTACAATAATGTTGATTATGTTATAAAAATGTAACATAGCACTTTTGTACATTATGTACAAATTCAGGATTGATTTCAGCCTTTAGATTTGTTAGATGTTGATCGTGATATTTTCTGTCGGAAGCTTACCATCATTATAGAAAGAAAATGTTACAATGTACAGGATGAGAGAACATTGAGAAGGGTAAAGCAGTAGAATGACACAGTACTATTAATGTTATGTCATGCATAGGTTTTGAG
This sequence comes from Tomocerus maximus, assembly GCA_019776445.1. Classification (NCBI taxonomy): domain Eukaryota; kingdom Metazoa; phylum Arthropoda; class Collembola; order Entomobryomorpha; family Tomoceridae; genus Tomocerus; species Tomocerus maximus. Next base: position 976 of record JABASH010002215.1, read on the forward strand.
ACAACACTTATTGGTTGGTATTATCTGAATGTGTATGAAAAACAGAAGAGAGCTTTAATGGAAACTTCAGATGTTCCACAAGTGGAATAAAGAGACAGCAGATAAGTCATCTAATGCGAAACCGTTCCGAAAAGAAATCTTGAAGTGATGTAAGGATGTAACATAATATGAAGACTTGCTGTTGTCCTCGTGTGCTCTGTTATTACGTTTTATAGCTCTTTACTTTGGACAGAATTCAAATATCTGGAAAAGTATCTGTAAAGGGAGTGGTTTGACCACTTGAATGTATTTTCCGTTTGTTTACGTAGGCATTTCTGTTTTTAGGAAAACTCTTATCTCCTGAGCTCTTGCAATACACAATCCTTAGACCTTCTTTCTAGATCAGCCAATAAATGTTGTGTGTGTATGCAGCAGAAGAAAGTAAAAGAATGCTTTCACTTGAGCCAACCACAAATAACAAACTTTTTTGTTACAGAGATGAGCTACTTCAACTTCTTGGTAAAATATTCTTACAGTTTCAGTATACCAATGCAAAAATATTATTATGCTATACAATCCAAGAGCGTAATATCTGTTAGTAATACTTATGTACATATACACTATATATACCTTCCCCCTACTATTTACAATCTATTTATAGTCCACCGACACATTATGAATATTCTATGCGCAATATTAACGTATCTTTATCCCTTTCTTTTACTATATGCTGATTCCACATAAAACTTTCACTTGTCTTTCACCAGAATTTTTTTTACACTAGTATCAGAAATTTATTTTATCGCTAATTATTTACCATTTCACTTATAATTATTGTAATTGAAATACGATTGGCGGCTATTTTTGTGTTTAGTTTTAATTTTGTAATAAACATTTGCAATCCGAATGCGATGAGCAAATCAACTAAACGACAAATCCAACGATTTTAAGTAGTACGAAACACTGAAGCCTGTAGCAAGTAACTCTGAACTGTCTGAACAAATCTAAAGGAAGAAAATTTACTCATTTTGTCCATGATGATAATCCTATCAGGCAGGCCACTCAATTTGCCATAACATTATACACTGCCTGAAGAGAGGCCAAGATTAGCCATAGCCTTTTAATTAGTAATTACATGCTTTAGAAAATTGAATTCATGAGATTTCGCTTATTTCATCAAGTGATGTGTGGTGCCGGGTGTGATCAATTGCACTAATTCGCAGTAGTAAGTAATTCTCATCGTGACAAAACCAGACAGGAGTTTCTAAGTGGGCAGCGTTTAATGAATCAAAGAACAGTAATCACAGAAGAGTTACCAACGAATTAGGTGATCATCACAGACAATAGCGTTGTAGGAATTCTGGCTCTCTATTTTCGTTGAGTGGACAGGTTATTTTCAATCTCTAACCCTCATTGGGAATGAATGATGTCATTTCATTTCACATACCATGTATTAGATACGTATCGCTAACAAGTCTCAAATTAAAGTTCTAGAGCTAATCTCTCGGTTTTAAAATTGCCGTTACTGGTATTTTGATTATCTGTACTTCACCAGATTTGCTCTTTGTCAAAGAATCAAGTAGAGTACAATCAAGTAACAAAGTACATATCACTCAGTAAAGCACCTGCTAAAATATTCCTTTATACAAAATTATCATCGAATTTCGGTGAGATGTTTGTTAAAGCAGATGTCAAAAGTTCTCATCCCTCCAAAGCGGGGGGAGGTTATGTTTGTTTCGTATGCAAACCACATTTCTTCAATTTTCGTCTTATTTACCTTCTTATAAATGCCCACGTGGCAGACGCTTCATGCAGAAAGTAAATACGACGAAATACACTACTTGGTACCTTCAGTTTTCTTATGCAGACTCCCTGCTGTGCGTTAATGAGTTTTTATTCTAGTTGGGTTCAATTTCTAAGAAAAGGGAACGAATCATGAAACCTGGTGCATAGATACTAAGTTGAGCTATTTTCTATCGGACCCGAAAGTCTGCAAGTGAAGTTAACTGACTAATGCAAATGCACTACACAATCTCATAAAAATTATTGTGGATACATTCAGAGTAGATAAGGGCTAACTGTATGTATTAAATATATTTATATATATATGTACTATGTATTAATACATATAGTTAGCCCGTCAGTATCTCCTCTGGATACATATCTGATCCGTATACGACTTCTAGTTTTGAGTACCTAATGATAAAAACGCGAAGAAAGGATTAAAATCACAGTTCTTAAATGACGGGAGTACAACCTAGAACGACTTGACTAGTACATTGACGAACTATGGTAAAAATTAAGACAGTTAAACTGATCGAAACGGTTTTGAGTAAAGATCTCTTCGTATACTTTCCCAACAAAAAGTGTCTCTACCAAAACTAAATTAGTCAATAACTTTATACCTACATGTGTTACACCTTTATGTATTACGCTTAGCGTGAAATACATCGCAACTCAGAAGCATGTATCAATGTGTGAGTACGATGTAGATTTTCTCCTTGTCAGTATGAACAAGTCTATTTTGTATGGTACGGTGTTGATTTACTTAAGACAGGCAGGCTCTATTTTCTGCTCCTGAAAAATAAATCTTTTAAAAGTTGAAAAGTACTTGAAGTTCAAATGACAATTCTTAGATCTATAGTTTTAGTTCGATTAAAAGTTGGAGCTTATCTCCGCAATTCGTTTATAAAGTTTTTTTTACTCCTACTGTAATTATCTGGTTTCAAACCATAAAATTAACATTTACATACCGTATACCTACCTAAAAAACCCATTGCTCATTCTGTTCAACATTCTATGCAATTGCCATTAGATTATAGGGGGACAAACATTGAGGAAATAGATGTGTTTATGAATTCTACTTAAGGTTGTGAAACTGTATTTCAAATGCGACGACGGACGGCGTTGTGAGCCCCCGGATGGAGCTTTATGTGTGCCGAGTGGAGCATTATGAGACTCAAACTGAAACACACACTGGTAGGTTATAAGAGCCTAAAAATGAAGATATTACATAATATGTATCACCTGTGTATATTTATTGTGTTTCACCTTTAGCATTGCTAAGTGTGCTGAGTGTGTTGTTGGTGAACAACTGGACCGACTGGGTCCCTGTTGCTGGTTAGCTAAGGTTGACTAGCGTATTATTTGTGTGGATGGATTTGCTTGCGCATCGCTAGTTACTTACTCTCATTCTGTGATGTGATCTCCAGGTGCTACGCTGGATGGCTTGCTCTAATGTAATACACTTCACTCTCTGGATTCTCCATGCTCTACATAGTCTGGAGTTGAATGTGAATGTGACATGACAGCTCAGACTCCGAGATCTGATCTTTCTTCATACACTATGAGGGGATGAGACATGCGACCCTTCCCTGTCGTCGTCGCTCAGAAAGATCTGAGTGCAAAGGGGCAGCAAATCAGTCAGGTAGCAATTCTACCGACAGGCTCAACTTTTATTTACTGTTCATATCAACTAGTACACTTCAGTCAGATTACAGACTACATACGCACCGCATTAAGTTCCATTCAGCATTCAAATCACAATCCTGTGTAAATAAACTTTCAATTCTCTATTGTTTTCTATATTCTGTGAATTTGGCAACTTGTAATCAAATCCACGCGTGAATACCTCGTTGCTCTTACATTTGTCGCATAATTACGCAACTGTACATTTCGTTGAGCTAATAAGATTATTTTAATGCATAAGGATATAGACAATAATAGACACATCGCTAATGCCCTTCTGATATAATTTATTGCTGTAAAAGTCCCGTAGTAAGCATTAGTTTTGGTGCTACCGTGCTACGTATGAGTATTTACGAATAACTTGCTGTTTACAAAGTGTAAGTATACATTAGTTGTAAGGCAAGTATGCACACATTGAATAAGTTCTATCCAACTTGTTAACGAAAACAAGCATACATGTCATTTTACCACTCTGTGCTTACATTCTCTTATGGTAATTTACACATAGTTATATAAATAAATCTCTATGATACTCATGCATTTATATCCTGCATGCTTATCAACATTTATTCCCCTTTTTTAATGGGTACTTTTTTAAATCAACTTTTAGAGGCTGTTTACATTCTCTTATGGTAATTTACACATAGTTATATAAATAAATCTCTACGATACTCATGCATTTATATCCTGCATGCTTATCAACATTTATTCCCCTTTTTTAATGGGTACTTTTTTAAATCAACTTTTAGAGGCTGTTTGTGGGGAGGGTTAAATTATGAGTTGAACCAAATCATCCAGATAAAACGAAAAATAATTTTTGCTGTTTTTCTGAGTACAGGGCCAAACAGTTCTATCAATGTGTTTCATATTTAATCACACTATCTATCCAGTAAATGATACTGTTCTGCGTCTAAGGTGTTGCAATAGTTTGAATTTTTTCAAGGTTACTCATATATAAAAATGATTAGGGTTATTTATGTAACGATAGATTGGTAGATACAACGGCTTATGACTTGAAGGAACGTAGAAACCTGTTTAATTTAATGAACATTCCTAAATAGATAGTTATTTTTAATGTTTATGTAACGAATTAATTAACTACCTAAATAAGAATAAGATTCAATTATCCATTTTTACATTTAGAAAGATGTTCTAATTGCAAGAGTCGTAGTTGGGACTCTTAAACCTATACTGTCACCGGACTATATACTAAACAGTTCAGTTCTGCAACCTAGGCATGCAGTAATTTGACACCTTGTCTCCCAACCATGATAATATAATAGTGGTGTAGGATTTAAGTCAATTAGCACAGCCTATTAGCCTAAGTGACCGAAATGTGTAATAGGATTAGAAAACAATTATTTTTAATTCTTGGTTTGGATTTTTACACAATTTCTAGTTTCAAGTTTCCTTGTCTCGTGCACTATCTATCGTGTACAAATTTCCTATGTAGGTCTTATTGATGACATGGCTCATGATTATCTAGTAAACTTTTGTCATAATTACTGCTATGTATCTTATTTTTGTGTTCCTAGATATCTAGTATTGTATTTTGTTCTTTACTATCTTAAATAAATAGTACTACACATTCTATTTACTCAAGAAACTGGGCTTCTCACTCTCACCCTACTACATTTGCGGAGACACATAAATAGAGTTAACAATTCATGTTGTCCGTCAACCTGCATGACCCATCACGCATTTTAAAACCCATGTACAATGTGGCGTGAATAGAATCGCGAGTGTTGGAAAAACAATATTGAACAAAAACCAGACAAGGTAAAACTAAAGACTCATTACATTATTTGTACATGCATATTAATTTAGCTAGACAGGCTTTAAGACATAAGTAAGGCCTCTGGTATATTCCCCGCTTTTGAAATGCTAATATTTACGTTAATCCTCTTCCATGACATGGTATGCTCCGCCTATGCTATAATGGATATAAAAGTACATAGTAAATATTATGTACATATTTAAAACCTCCAATTGCGTCTCCTTGCATGACATGATAATACAATTGTGCAGAACATCTACCTACTTGTTTCTAAGACTTCGATCGTTGGAAATCGCTATTTAAGTAGCGTAAAACTTTATTATTTATGACTTCAACAAACGATTAGTAGCAAGTAGTGTCACAGGAGATTTAAAGCTATCAATTTCAGTATTCACATCGCTTTGAATTCAATTACTACATGCTATGTACTCAATACACCAATTAAAGTGAACTCATAAACGTCTCTACGTTTGGACTACTTACATTATGATCGTAGTGTAAGTATAGTAAACTATTGCAACCCGCTCCTCTGTACTGAACACTATTAGTGCTGATTGTACTGCATTTACTCTCTTCTATATTTGAATCTAAGCTGTTCGACTTCACTTAAATACATTTGCTTAGATAAAATCTTTTAGCATAGATTGATTCAAAAACTTTTTAGTGCTATGCATAATATTCTGTGTCACAACTGCCCTCATCCCGTATCTGCTGCTGCAGCTTGGTGGGCTCAGCAGCATCATAGTCATCATCCCTTTCAACACGATCTCGAATCACCACTTCATCATCTGGAACATCAAAACTGTATTCATTCTTCTCGCCATCAGGTATGCTTGTAACCCAAATACATTTGCTGTTGTGAAGTTTACGTAGTTTGGTTTTGTGTATCAAAGCTTGCTTAGTATTCATTATTGTACACAAAAATATTATTTGCCTGGAAAGCATCAACTACCCTGGTATATATTAAACAGCTCAGCAGTTGACTTCCTTTTTGCTAATCTCCTTACTTCTTGTAAATTTACTAGTCACACCCTTCTCAAGTCATGAATCTATATATATTTATCTAGGTGACTTTCTAGCATCTGCAGGTGCTAGAAAACTAGTGCTCCCCGAGGACTTTCTACCACCCGTTATATATTCTACAGCACATGCTAGAAAGTCCTCGGGAACATTTTAGCACCCCTTATATATTCTACAGCCCATGCTAGAAAGTCCCCGGGAACTTTCTAGCACCCCTTATATGTTCTACAGCACATGCTAGAAAGTCTCCGGGGACTTTCTAGCACCCTTGTCAATACTTATAAAAAAACTCCTGGAGACGTACCACAAGGTATTGGATAAGTATTGACAAGAGTGCTAAAAAGTCCCCGGGGACTTTCTAGCATGTGCTGTTGAATATATAAGGGGTGCTAGAAAGTCCCCGGGAATTTTCTAGCATGTACTGTAGAATATATAAGGGGTGCTAGAAAGTGCACGGGAATTTTCTAGTATGTGTTGTAGAATATATAAGGGGTGCTAGAAAGTTCCCGGAGACTTTCTAGCACCTGCAGATGCTAGAAAGTCACCTAGATTGTATATTTGGATGCTTAAAAATCTACCATGTTGTATGAAACGAACAGGTAATTTCTGAAATAGGATAATTTCGTTTGCCGAAAATTTCAGAAAGGAAGTCCATTTCTTCCATAAATGAAGTCCAATTCATTGTCATTTAGTTCTGGTCTATTCTAATTTTATGTAAAACTGTCAACAGTCTAAAACGCCTGAAGGACTCAACAACAGTCGATTCTCTTTCACCAACTTCAATCTCTGCAAAGGGTATTACAAAGCTTAAGCTTTTGTAGCTGTCTTTGCCATCTACTTACAACGTAATGTACATTTTGAGTATGCGTAATATTATGCAAAATTAGGATTGAAAGGCTAAGGTCTAAAAAATTACCCGTCGATGCTTGGTGGTCAATCCTAAAATTCCTATTCCTACTATAATTCTCGCCCTTCAATTTCTATAGTCACCCCTCTTCTTTCTCAATCGTACGCTAAATTGTAGTGAGATTGTAGCATTTTCTACCTTTCTGGTATCCTTCATTTTTGTATTACATTGTATCTTGTATATGGTATCTCGTAAACAACACCTTAGAAGTAGTACTAGAAGCATATATGTAATCATACGTTGAGTTTGTACTAGCTGGTGCTATATTTAACTAATCTGAACATGAAACGAAGCTTGCTTCAATTGACATGGACTTACATTGTGCTATACGCACCCGAGATTGTCTAAAAAAGGAACAGGATACATGTATTGTGTAGTGAGTTGTAAAAGGTTCAGTGCATTCTAGCAATCTATGCATCAGGAAAGGGAGAAATTGTTCACTCCACTAAGCAGAACAAATAAATAATGGGGAACTCAACTGAGTTGTAGCAAATAAACTGGGAACTGTAGTAAGTAGCACCAAGTGTCTATAATCTATACATGTATTCTACCTACTACCTGGTGAATTCAACTGACGATACTAAATCAGCCAGATCTTCAGGGTAGGTACCTATATAGTCATTAATGCTCTCCCTTCACGGTTCCGATCAAGCACAAAATTTTGTTTGCTCCCAAAATGTTTCCTTGCAGTGGACGGTGAAGTGCAATAGAAATATTATAGGAAGATATGATGTCAGATGATATGGAACTACGAAACCCATTTTATTGCTACTACTTGCTTTGTACTGATTTCCCTTAGCTTCTTTCAAAGAAAATAGACTTATGTAGATACAGTCTAGTTCAGTCACTTCAGTCAGCTCAAAAATCAAATTTATGTATGTCATATGGTCAAAGCGTGTACACGAGGAAGCTAGTATAAATTAGATTTTATCCATTTTACAAGATTATCCGCTTCCAGGGTAAGTTATATTGTGATTGGTACTGTAAAGTATAGTTAATATTGAATGTGTCCTCTGCTCACTCCTTTGTTGTTCAATCGGACACTAGAATTGTATCATCTTGATTTGTATCTGGCAAAGTTAATTATTTCCCAGTGTCGCTACTTCAATTTCTTTTTAGTACAAATATTTTATACCTCCTAGGGATATTTTGTCAAAGAGCAAAATGGCACTTAGTAATGGACATGCTACAAATATCAATGATGTCAATGATATCAATGATGGACATAGCATGTGCTTTAGTGAACTGGTTGATCATGTTTACAGGAAAATGGTTATTACCATTTCTTCGGCAGATGATCTCGTTATTGTTTGTGTTGTATTGAAATTCTGTATTGATCCCTGTCAATAGCGTCATTCAAGTTGACAAACATATTCGCAAACGTATTTATTTTTCTTTCATGGTTATACCAAACTTAAACATTCAATTGATGGCCAATACCCAATACTATACAGGTATTTCCTGATTTTTCAGAAGAAAAAATTGAATTTATGTAGCAGTAATAAAATTTGAATGGACAGTTCAGCATGATTCTTGCTTGAAAAACGGAGACTCCTGTACGTATGTAAAGCTATAGAAATGGTCTATTGTGAATAGATGTCAGAAGTTAAGATTTGTTCAACCTTTGAGAATTCCTAGTAGTAGTATTAGATATCAATATATCTGAATATTAAATTCCATTTAAATGAGATCAATCCAATATTTTTTATGTAAGTAAATGCAAATGATTATTATTTAGCCTTGGATCCTGTGCTGTCTTTTGATATGCCAATTTTGTTCATGTCTCGACTTTCCACTGTGTCCTATCCACTGGATATTCATTTTTGCTCAGAAACGTATGCTAAGTAAAATCAAATTTTATGGACATAGAAGCTGAGGACATCCATAGCTCGAACTGAAAAGCTTATAATTGTATTCCCGATACTGGTGGCAATGGATTCAATCAAACCACACCAACCAACCTATACCCCTTACCTAGATCCTGGAGAAATGTGCATGGTTTGGCTGCGGATTTAAAAAAGAATTTCATTGACATAGCTTCTATTTTTATTTGATGTTAATAGTGTGTAGTCAAAATACTCCTGAAGGAGGCTTCGTGGGTGAGTTGTAAATCCCATATAACATGTCTATTTAGTTGGGCCATGATTTAAGAACGTTCTTGTTCTGTCAAATTCTCGGCAGACAATTTGTGAGACGACCAGAAAGAGCTCTAAAGTATCACATAACTATACAGTGGAATGGCTGCTATCTCAAAGTGTAAAAACATGGAAATGAAGAGTAGTGATCTGTGCCGTAGTAGAGATAAAGTAGCGAAATGTCATTTGATAAATGGTTTTTGATGCTTTAGGCGTTTTTACTATTTCCTGGCATGGCTTACCTTTTGTGTGTCATTTGCTATACTCGTCTTAAGAACACAGATCTCCTGCATATGCATAAACTACACAACCTTTTTTGGCCAGGCAGCTAAAACGATAGGTAAGTTCAATATTATCAGAGTAACACATGACGACATGACATAGCCTATTCTTTCTTTTTCATTCAAAGGAAAGTAAATATTTTGCCATGAGCTTTTAGGATATAATATGGATTCACACATTGGGTAAACAAAGTATAGGGAGCTGGTCCCATTCAAATATCACGACGGAATAACTCAAAAATAATTTCATCAAAAATGTCATTTTGGATGTATGCATAATTTTTGATGAAAGCTGTGAATGTGACTGTTACATGTGCATGGTAGGTTTCAGAAAGTCAATTCAATATTGTCTTTTATGTTCTTTGTGTCTGCCTTTGTCTCGAAATCGGTCGGGCTGCTGTCCTACTCTAGTAATATGCGGGGATTGGGGATAATAATTAAGGAATTACTATTGTCCATGTTGCAGCTTGTTGCTGGAGGTGCTCAGCCATCAACACCAAGAACGCCGTCAACACCCCCCGATCACTCTCATGGAAATAACACACCTAATCCACCAACGTCTGGCAATACTAATGCGAATAGTATGATGAGTTCCTCGTCCCAGTTTGTCACAATTACAGGTTTGTATGCAAAATTTTCAGGCTGAACTTCAGGGTCCGAATTGTGTGGTAGAATGTTCAGCTGGAAGAGGATGTCATTTTGGAATTGTGTGACATTATCTTTCCGCAGTTTGAATGGTAGAGAGACTCATTATCAATAATTATTTGTAGATATCTACGTCTACGGCACAGATGCAAATAAATGTATTTTGTGTTTCTTTTGTATGATGTAAATGTACTATGTACGTGTATAGGCTTATAGGCAGGTAAGCTAGTTCGAGTTCAGTTCCTACATTAGCATGTCCTGGTGATTAGACTTTCTTGAAGTCAAAAGGGACATTGAACTTGTAAAACTCTAAACTTTTGTTTTGTCTTATGTCTGCTACAACTGAATGGATCATTCTTATTGTTCCTTTAAGTACTTAACGATTAAATCCTATTAGTCTGTTGTACCATAGCTGCCTATATAATGAGGTATTATATAGGTAGTTATGGTTGTACATATTCTGTCGTGATTTATATATTTCATAGCCAAATCCTTTGTAAAGTTTCGGGAGCATTTTCTTACCTTTTCATTATAAGCAGGTACGTAATTATCTAAGGTAATTATCGTAATTTTTGTGGGTTCCTACCAGTCCTGGATGTATTTTCGTAGGTATTTAGGTTTCAATACTTGAGTATTAAGTAAAGTGGTCCCTGTGAGACAGAAATTTGTACATCCGGTGTAGTTCAAATGACTATTAATATTGGAGGATTAGACAGTGACCTACCAGACCCCAGAGACTTATTGTCTATGACCGGATCACAAATGGGTATAGATATAAGAATATTATATATTTGAGTACAGATATATTAGTGAGTAGATACCATGATAATGGTGGGGCTCATTACGCAGGAAGAATAAAAGTTAGTTTCTCTTTTAAATCAAAAAAAGCTTTAGTCATAACATAATATCTTAGATAGTACTTAGACCATTAGTAATGGAGACATTAGTTTCGATTCTAGGTATCATAGTAGAAATTACCGGAGAAGGCAAAACAAACTAGCAATATCAAATGTGAGATGGAAAGAGCAGATGAGTAACAATAAAGTGAACAAGTAGAGAATCGAGAACACGCAGTTTGTTTGTTTTCCCTCTGCAAAAAAGTTAAGCCTCCATGCTCGAATGATGTAAGCTAAGCTGATTAATGAGAGAGGAGACAAAAACAGTATAACGGAAGTACCTATAGTTTGTCCTTCAAATCCTTTACGTAAGTATTTATTTCTTAAGATTTTACTTACATAGAGTAAATATTATAAGTAGATACACATCAACAACTGATAACCCACTTAGTGCGTACCTATTATGTCTCGGAAGAATCTAGTTTTAAGTAGCAGATAATAATTGGTTGACGGTGGGTATCCATTTGTTGATGGATATGGATACATTCCCGAAAAAAGTTCTTTTGCTAGCTAATGATGCGTTAGTCATTGCGAAGTCACAAGTCAAAGGTAAACGAAACATGTCATTATAGATAGCAGGCAGTTTAAACTCGTAAACGAGATCAACAACAAAACTAGAACTTACTCTCTGAGTATATAAAGTTGAGGATAATACAGGACAAAGTGTACACAACTGTTTTACAGACATTTACATGTATACGAATAAAACTTAATGAGCTAAATATAAACAAATACTCTAAAGAACTATTTATTATCATTTCTTAAAAACTTCATGTTGTTAGAGCGCTATATTGATGATACTGAACTGACTTTTCTCAATGAAAACAAGCAGAGATATTTGTAGAGTGTGGTGTATTGTTCTGATGTTTGCGTATGGTTTCAGTTCAGGTTTTGATGGCAATAATGCAATGATTTTTCTAACTTTCGGACATCGATTTCCTCAGTTGAGAATATCAAGCATTGAAAATTAGAAACGTTACAATTACTCAATGTTACTCAGTGTACCATGCATAACCTAAATAATAGTATTCTAAAATAGTTTTCTATGATAAATGTGTCCCTTATACTTTCATACTATGACTATTAACCACCAACAAATGAAGCCATTTCCAGGATAGGTAATTCATCGGTGGTCCACTGTGCAGGAGCTCATATTAGATAGGAAATCAAAATGAGGGTTTACAATAAGTATATATGACAATTTCATGATTACATAATGTATATGACAATTTCATAACTTTCTTTTAGTGGATGGAGAGACTACGATCCGAAGTGAAGGCCCAGGCGTTAATAGCAATTCTTCATATGCTACTTATGTCGAAAGCTCAAATGATCATTCCAATCTCTATACAGCAAATACTAACGGACAGGCAATGTAAGAGCAATGATTTCTATGGACATTGGTCGTATTCAAAAAGATCTAAACTGAGGTTTAAAAATTGCAGGTCATACCCAGGTTATCCAGCAGGGGAATCAGCAGGACTGTACAATACGAACGCAGCTCCAATTCAATATTATCCAACACCCTCCACTGGAACTTCAAATTCGTACACTCAGGTATTTTCTTAACCCTCTTCTACGAAATCTTTTCTTTCTATCTGCATGCAACGAAATGGAGTGAAAGTTTGAATAGGATTTACTGTGGTTGCTAATTAACTAATCCTAGCTGCTAGATTCACTGCTCACGTTCACGCGTTTGAATAAATCGTTCGAATAGCAATTTTTCTTAGCAATTATGTTATAAGTACAAAGCACCTTGATAAGCACTAAATTTTAATTTTACGCTTCAAGAATGCACTTTTCACTGGTTTGCAATATGAAAATCATCATAACATCTTGATTATCAAGTGGGGAAGATTAACACTACGGAATTACTTTGTACACTATTATTTCCTTTTTATCACTTCTTTGCGCACCACATACATAAATTGCATCTACACGCAAATTTGACTAAATTTCTTTGATACACGATACACATGCGAAGAATATAACGAGTATACAGAAATACTTTGCAATGTTGATGTACGCGTATTCTAGATAATGGTTGGGATAACTGGCGTGATTAGTACTTTGTGTTTATCCTTTGTGATTCAAAGGGAAGTGGAGGGTTTATGATTCAATCAACTGGAAGTAATAGCAATAACATCGCTGGGGATAATGATGGAGTTCCTAACGTAACTCATGCTACACGTGTGTCTCCGGCCACTGTAAGTGATCCCATTCTTAAGGACATTTTTCTATGTGTACTCATTCAAAGCCACATCTATTACACTAACGTACAATAGCTACTACACTTATACTGGTGTAACTGTTAGAAAAAGGTACAATAGTACCTAAATACTTGTAGGTTTACACTTTACATTGTATGTAATAATTAGCACAATGGCGAACTTTGTTAAATACTTTCTTCGACTAGCCCTAATGTCTGCGGTATAAAATTGTAGGCAATTAGCCTGTGTAATTTAATGAGTAACACTTTTTAATAGAAATAAGTAATTGTAAATTGGTTAACAGTGCTAGATGAGTGAAAATTGCATTCTTGATCAATTTGTGCTGCTTTTTTATGTTAATTATTTAAGTCTTGTATATATAGTAATTAGCAGAACGTGATGCATATTTTTTGCATGTTACACATAACACTTTTCCAAACGTAATTTTAAACCCTACACCTACAACTACAATATTATATGAAATCGGCTGAGCCTTTAAATTATTTTCATGCAATATGCAACATTTATACACAATTGCAATAAAATTGTCACTTCAGTTAAGTTTAATATTGACTTGCCCCATACTTAAATAGCAAAAAGAATGCATGATGGAAAAGTGTTCATACTACCAAGTGTTCGAGACCCGACCCGTCTTCCCTACATTAACAAGTTTAAATAACTTTGGGGCACATTGAAACTATTTTCAATAGGGTATTGCTGTAACTGTATTATTATTGTATGGTATACTATAGATAAGTTTCTTTCACTCAACAACAGGTGAAAAAATATTTTTGTGTAGACAAAGATCAGGTGCACAGAGACATTTTTAGCAGAAACTAAGAATTAATCTCAACTTGTCTCCTGGTTCCATTGTAACAGGTTCAATGGCTATTGGACAATTATGAGACGGCGGAAGGAGTAAGTCTGCCTCGATATACAATGTACTATCACTACCTTCGTCACTGTGCTGATCATAAATTGGATCCTGTCAATGCAGCTTCATTTGGCAAATTAATTCGATCTGTATTTTTGGGTCTGAGAACCCGTCGTTTGGGAACTCGTGGGAACTCTAAGTACCATTACTACGGAATACGACTCAAACCCAACTCTACATTAAATCAACTATATGACGATGGAACTCCGATAAATGGACCCAATGGGTGTTATACTGTGCATGGGCGTGGCGCTGGTTCTTCGGGAGGTATCATTACAGGAAATGGCACTATGGAAAATCACAGGCAACAGCCACCAGGCCATAACAATAATAACCAATCGGGGAAACGTATGAAAGTGAGCAAAGGTGACGGATGCAATAGCTCTCATTTGAACGGACTCCAAGTTCAAGATCCTTCAGCTTCACAGGTTTGATTTTTCTCCTGGTATCTTAAGAAATGTCATGAAGATTACTAATGAACTCTGAAATACTTTTCTAGTTTTTAGGAGACCATACTCGAGTCCTGGATAACTTTCCGGAATTGGATGAAAATATGGAATTGCCAGACGGGATCTTGCCCAATGATATAGTCATATTTAAAAGTTTGTACAAAGAACATTGTGAGGTAAAGATTTTCATATTTAGACAATTTTATATTGATGATACAGAGTCTAGCTTTTTTTAATTAGTTTGTAATTGTTTCAGTCCCTGCTAGATGCACTTGTTAATTTCCAAATGGCTAATGTGGAATCGTATTGGAGAACTTTTTGGCGAGCTGGTGGATCTAACTTATCAGATGCTTCGATGGAGCCACAAAACTATGAGAACCTTCTTCCAAAGTAATTTACTAGATTTTAATGTTTTCGTATTGGCTCAATGGTCTTTCTTATCTTGTTGGTGATGTTTTGACTTTAGGCAAAAGTTAATTTTGCTGTGCACCCTCAAAAAAGTTCAAGATTTCATACGCAATGCAGATTTTCATTTCTACCAGAATATCGCTGGCTTCCTTCTTCCTAATATCTTACAACCTATTCCAAGTAAAATATTTGCTTTCCGCTACGAAACTAATAGTAGTGTCGTTATCGGAAAAATTAATTAAATGCGTTGTAATATGAAGGTTCTATGACCCAAGCTATTCGCAACTTTGCCAAGGCTTTGGAAGGATGGCTTACATCTGCGATATCAGGCTTTCCTCAAGAAATTATAACAGTAAAGGTTTCTGCAGTAAGCTCACTTGCCCAAACATTACGGCGCTATACATCTTTAAACCATCTAGCTCAAGCTGCAAGGGCAGTTTTACAAAATCAGAATCAGATTGACCAGATGCTCACAGATCTTAATCGTGTTGATTTTAATAACATTGAAGAGCAGGTACATCTTTAGATGTGTTACAGTATTAACTTATGGTGATCGCCAATTTTTTCCGTAGTTTATGCAGTAACTTAATTTTTTTCCATTTAGGCATCGTGGGTTTGTGGATGCGATTCGGATGTAATTCCGTCTTTGGAGCAAGATTTTAAGGGAAATCTAGCTCGACAGCAAACACTTGAACAATGGGCTACATGGTTAGAAGATGTAGTTGATAGAATTCTCCGTCCACACATGACCTCACCAAAGTTTGTCTATCTCTCTCGACAGTTCCTGCTGAAATGGTCTTTTTACAGGTAAAAAATTAACACAATCATTTGTCTTAGTATAATTTGTATATCATCATAAAAATCTCATCTTGGAGCGTATCGTAATTATACTATGATTAAAATTTTTACAGTTCTCTAATCATTCGAGACTTGACATTGAGAAGTGCAGCCAGCTTTGGCTCATTCCATTTGCTCCGTCTTTTGTACGACGAATACATGTTTTATCTTGTGGAGCATCGTGTCGCACAAGTGACAGGGGTTGTTCCGATAGCTGTCATTGGAAAATCGGAAACACCTGCAATAATTGTAACTCACGATTTAACATTATGCAACCGTGACTTAAAATGTTCCAATGCAATTTATGTGTGTTAACTTAATTTGTTTCAGAAAATTGAAGGAGGCTTATTAAGCGATCCGTCCCCAGCCGATATATTGGAAGTATTTGCACACACGACAAATGTTAATAGCCACGAAGATAATTGTGCAGAAAATTATACGTCCATTGCACAGGACACTAATCCTAACGGTGTTACCGATTTATCAATAGTAGTCGGTGATATGAACATGAACAGTGCTAATAATTCTTCCTTGGGTGGACCTTCATCTCTGATCCAAACCTCACCCTCACCTGTCATCGTCTCATCTACATCCCATTAAAATGCCAGATCAAGCTTCTTATGTTCCGGCATCCTTTAAATTAATCCCGAAATGTAATATCTTAAAGTCTCAGTATGTATGATGTATATGGTTTTTGTTATCAAATTACATGTGGATTATCACGTTTTGTTGTGATGTAATACTTTTGTTAAACAATACACTCGTGTTCATATACTACTAGTTTATAGAACCCTGTATCATATTTAAGTAGGCTGTACCAATCACTCGATAAAATAAAAGCAAATGTTAAGTTTCGTGAGAAAATAACTGAGTCAATCGTGATATAACACCAATGAGATGCATTTTATCTGTTGTTTTCGTCCATAGAAGCTACTCGCCCTTATTGGTTTTCGATATCGGCCATAAATCAGAAAAATGGTAAGTACAAGAAGCCTTTGCTGGTGCATACGATTTTGAAATCTCGGATGACTATCAAAATACAGAGAAAAACATTTTGCCATTTTTGAAATAACGTCCAGAGTTCTTACCCGATTCTCTTGTGTAGCACATATTTGAAATTCTGGATACATTATCTGACCTGCTATGATGAGACATCTTCGATATCATTCCTGCATTTTCCGTTAAACACGGATTAGTGTTTTTGGCAAATTTTGTCATGTTTTCTGGAAACTACGATAAATGGGTAAGAAAAATCGAATATGTCTCATCATAGCGGGGTAGGTAATGTATCCAGGATTTTAAATATGTGCTACCCAAGAAAATCGGGCAGGAACTCTGGATGTTATTTTAAAAATGGCAAAAAGTTTTTCTCTGTATTTTGATAGTCATCCGAGATTTCAAAATCGTATGCATCAAAGCCTTAACTACAGATAGCACTGAACGACCAACCCCCCACTAGGAGAAGCCGATTGGTTATTGGGATACTGCGTCTGCGGGCACTGAGACAAAATGTGGTTTTTGTTGTGATCTCAGATTCTGATTATAGTGTGAAATCGACAGGACAAACCCTTGGGACAAACGAACGGATGACAGGACGGTATAATATCACGAAAAATAAATGCTGACAGCCTTGACTTGACAACAAGATTGGCCATTCGCAATTTAGCTTTATCAACAAATCACACAACAAAACGATACAAATGAGAAACAGATTCAATCGTCATTTCGTTTTACTGTAAAAAGAGTGAACTGATGGCTGTAATGACACTTTTATGTTAAAAGTTAGTAAAAACGGTAGGTTAAAAAATGTTACAAATTCGTCCCGATTTTCGTGAAGAAAGATTTCTTGGAAATCTCTTTCGTCAAGAAGGATCGTCTCACATTCGACTTCTGCCAGATGGAAGAAGAATTCGGGTATGTAGAGTAAAAAAAATGTACTCATTAAATTGTAAACTACGGACATGTTCTGGTCTAGAATTTATGTTCGGGTTTTTTAAAGGATTTTCGGATCCAGAATACTCTGGCAAAATATCTTGGAATGACAGAATTGAAAGGCTTAAGGCTTCAGAATAAGTTTTGCTTCAATTGGGTTATGAACTGTCCGCATTTCTACAAACATGGAAAAATTTCTGATTCATGGCATAAGCAAACAGCAGGATGCAATACCGACAATCCAATTCTATGGAGTAAATTTCATATAACCCATTTCGCTTTTCGTCGTGCTGAAACCGATTTTCCCAGATATTTGTTCAGAGCAGCGGTGAACATTAGGGAGTTGACGTTATCACACTCGACCATGGGTTCGCTGGGGCTCTCCTATATCCTGAATAGCTGTCGTAGTCTGGAGTCATTAACTTTGGACGCAGTAAGATTTCGGAATGTTGACCAACTTAGCGATTTTGACAAACCGCTTTTACTAGAGCACACCCTACCCAAAAATGATTCTGATGCCACAGCACACTTGAATGAAGCGCTAAGAATGAGATATGCTTTCCGGGATTTGAATATTTCCAATACATTTATGATGGAAGAAATTTCGGCTGTTCATATCATTGACAGATCACAATATTTGCAATCTGTAACCTTATTCAAATGTCTCAAAGATGAAGCAAAGAGCTATGATGAAACAAAGCCCATTAATAAAGGAATCAGTTTTCATCAAAGATGCGTAAACTTCATGACTTGCTTCAAAGATATACTATCTGCTAATGCTAATTCAATAACAAGACTTGCAGTAGTTGACTGCAATATCCCTGTAAGAACTTTTTCAAATGACAAATCAAATTATTTCATCAATTTTGTTTAGATATGCTTGAAATATTTATTTTAGGCAGAAGCTCTGGAAATCTTTGCATCCGTTTTCCCAAGCCTAATCCTAAAAGATTTATCATTAACTATTACCCAATCGAATATTTCAACTCCAGAAGCTATTCTAGCGAAGCTTTTCACCCCCCAGTGTAACTGGTCAGTTCTGGAGCGATTTTCTTTAGATTTTCATGGGTAAGTTACAGATTAATGGCATAGAAATATATTAGGTAAAAGCAAGGTCAGATCAGTTCGTATTCGAATTGAATACAAACTATAATAGTCATGAGAAGGGTTTTTGTTCAGCAATATTTCAGATCTCCAAATTAAGACTGTCTTGGAGAAATCGATTAACACACTTAAGGTTCTTGAAATCATCACGCATACTAGTGACCCATTAACGGTAAATCAAATTCACAATTTTTACTGTACGGAAACTCCAAATTAAGACTGTCTTGGAGAAATCGATTAACACACTTAAGGTTCTTGAAATCATCACGCATACTAGTGACCCATTAACGGTAAATCAAATTCACAATTTTTACTGAACGGAATTTGCGACATTGTCCCATTTAGTGATTTACTTTCACTTAACAGATACAAATCAGCACTAAAACTTTCACCAATTCTTTCCCCTAAATTATAATGCGAAATGATGGGATCTTAATAATTATTATTATCCTAATTACAATATATGGTGCGATATAAATTATTGTAATGCAATTGCTTATTAGGAAATCTGCCTGAAATCTGAATTGAGCAAAATGAAAGTGCTTGAAACAATCTACATCAAAGATGCTAAAGATGTGGCAACAAAGGATTTGAAAGACTCAAGAAAATTACATTTGGAGAGACAAAAACAATCTAATAAAGATATCGAATTCGTTGGTTGCAATCATTTAATTCAGCCTGGTCAAACACGGCACATAATTGAGTCGGATTTCTGTAACGAATTTATACTTGATCTTCCTCCGACAACTAAGGAATTATCACTTTGTGGCATCATTCGCGAGAAAAATTTTC
The DNA here is from genome assembly GCA_019776445.1 of Tomocerus maximus. Classification (NCBI taxonomy): domain Eukaryota; kingdom Metazoa; phylum Arthropoda; class Collembola; order Entomobryomorpha; family Tomoceridae; genus Tomocerus; species Tomocerus maximus. Next base: position 20,750 of record JABASH010002215.1, read on the forward strand.
AGGAAAGATTGGAACAATTCAAAAATCTCCCTGAAACTTATTTGAATTTGACCTCTTTGGAAGTTAGAGGACCCTGTTTGATAAACTACGGTCCTAAATTAGGAAAATTAATACTTCAAATGAGAAAATTGAAATCGCTGACTCTATCAGATTGTGATCTAACTGATGCTTCTTTAACTGGACTGTCTATCGATTCTGCTAGAACTATGAGAAAATGCGGTACTTACATGCTACAAAATAATGATATACTGAAGACCTTTCGTCCTCCTGGTGTCAAAAATTCTGCATTAGAAAATGGATTCCGATTTTCAGAACTGACTGGTAAATTATTATGCACATTTCAGTAATTGGGATCTAGAAACTAAATTTTTCATAAATCACAATTAACTGGCTAATGGAGACAAGTTTTGTCTTTTTCAGATCTGGAACATTTGGATTTATCATCCAACATTGGAATTTCCGATGTAACAATAATTTATTCGTTGCGAATTCCTCATTTGAAGTCCTTGAATTTGGAAAGCTGCTC
>JABASH010002216.1:0-21274 GCA_019776445.1 Tomocerus maximus
ATATAAGACGTAATGTATATACAATTTATATGGATTTCATGGAGGTCTAATGTGAGTCGATTCGAGAGTTAGCCACGCCTTTTAGATAAGAGCGTGTGATTCTTTCTTTCAATTCGTAATTATTATTATTATTTTATAAAGAGAGATTTTATTTGTTCACGCTAGCTGACCACTATTTAATGGAACTGGTTTTCCTTCACGTTTCTAGCGAATTAATATTTTGACTTGTCGGGTTCTATTCTATTTTATATTCTATTGCGTGATAAACAACCTTAATCAAAAATGAAAAGAAGTTAAATAGCATCTCATGTACTATGTATAAATTATATCAATGGCTGTTGGTGAAAAATGTATAATAGCTCCTATTAATTTTCTTATGACCAATTGTCTTTGCATCTGTCAGCTCATTATCACTTTTTTATGCTCAAACAATATAACCATTAAAAACAAACACCTCTGCCCTGTTTATTTCAAGTAGGACCAAGGTTATAGAAAGGACGCTCAGTTTCTTTGTGTGTAGGTAGTGTTGTCATTGAATTTTAGCATCCCTAGGTTCCCTATAGCATTGTATTGTATAAGATGTAGGTACATCCTCATGATCATGTCATGTCACATTCACATTATTTCATCATCTAAATGCAGTTTCTTATCTTTCTACGTTTTAGTTTAGTTTACACGAGATACACAGCTTATGGAATCACACATTCTGTTCGTGAATATCCTACTCTAACGCAACTCTATGACCTTTGCCTATGTGGCATATCCAGTCAAAACGGACCAAAACTTTCCACCGATTGGTAGTATATTATCCAAAGATTTCAATACTTTTACGGTAATTTAAATGTTATGTTTTATGTAGGCACTATAATGTGCCATTAAGTACAAAGTACAAAACGGTCACTGCCTTTGGTAATGCTCCACTTTTGGGAGGGCTTAGCTATATGGCTAACTATTAGTTTTCAGCGAATAAGGTTTTTTGTTGTTTTAGGTTTATCATCTACGGTACACCATACATAATAGCTATATCAAATGTGTGCTTATGTAAATTATAAATGTCCATTTCTAGCTTTCATTCATCCTTACAATAGCCCCATATAAATAGTCTCATACATACATGCGCGCATGCATGGTATAGACATAAAAGAAGAGTCCTAAAAGCTATAATAATAGTAAGGTCAGAACAGAAGTCAAGGAACACGGACAGAACACGTACTGACGTAAGTACTTCATAAAACGATCATTTCTTGCACATTTGAATCGAACACTGTATATAACTAAAACAAGGTTGTTTCCTTTAATCAGTCGGCAGTCTCGGCACATTCGGCAGTCCTGTAGCTACACTCTCAGAAAACATTGCATTAAATAGAGGAATCATGGAAAAAATTCCAATAATAGATTGTTCCAAAATAAATGGCCCCTTAGAAAATGTGAAGAAAGAAGATTTAAAAAGTTTTGCAGAAGAATTCGGTTCGGCCTTAAGTGGAATTGGCTTTGCATACCTAATAAATCATGGAGTGGATTTGAATAAAGTAAGAAAACTGATATTTTAATATATTTATACACACTAAGTAGGTCAACTCAGTTTGCTTTACTGTATCAGCATTTACATATTTATTATCTATAGGTATAGGTATAGCTTCTTTACTTACTAGTATAGCGTTGAGACAGCCTCACATTGTCACATCACCTTCAATAATAATTTTGGTGTTTAAAAGCCATTGCCGTAATATTTCTAAATACTCGACAGTTTCCTCTGGGGTTTTTAAGTTGATTTAGTATTCGAATGTCTTTTAAGTACCGTCATGTTGTTACTGTTAGATCGAAAGAGTTTACGAAGTATCAAAGGAATTTTTTGAAATGCCGGAAGATGTCAAGAGAAAAATGCGCAAACCTCCTGCGGCTGCATCTTTTCATGGATATGCCGGGTATGTCACAACGTCATTACTCATTACTATAATAATAAAATTCTTTGTTTTGTATGGACATGGACTATGGACCTACATTCCTGAAACCAATGTTACATCTACAATACATTTATTATACGATTATTCTTTCTTTTTAGGCCTGGGGACGAATTGTATGATGGATACCTTATACCTTTAAAATGATGTTTTTAAGAATGCGAACAATGTTATTTGTCATAGACTACTTTGCTATATAACGGTTTTTAATGTCTTTATAGAATCAATGAAACCAAGAAAGATGCGCATGAGGTTCGCGAATTTTTTGATGTAACAGGTCATATCGAAAGCAACGATTTGGCATATTTCCCTAAGGAGGTACCTGGGTTTAAACCAGCATTCGATGAAGCGAGAATTGTATGTGCTGATTTCGCAAACAAAATTTTGCGTTCCATTGCACTCTACCTGGGGCTAGAAGAGGACGAACTCGTAAAACGCCATAAAAATATTCGAGATAGAAGCATTCCGACTCAAACTGTTATGAGAAGTTCTATGTATTCTCCTCTCCTGGATGAGGCAGAAAAGGTTCCGGAAGGAACAGTACGATGTGGCGAACATTGTGATTGGCACACAATCACTTTGTTGTTTCAAGATTTGATTGGGGGACTTGAAGTACCTATTATATTATAATATGAAAACAAGATCTACGTATATATTTGTATGTAGAAAATTTTAATGGGCAATTTGAATTTGAATTTAAAGGTGAGAGGGACATCTGGGAACTGGGTTCCTGCCACACCAATCCAAGATGCCATTTTACTTAACAGTGGTCAACTACTGGAAATTTATTCAGGAGGACGATGCGCTGCTACGGTGCGTCACTTTTTACTCAATGTCAAGTAGCCATGTCACAGTATCTAAATATATTACTCCGAACTGTACGAACACCATATACGCCTGTTTTTTTACGCCTGTCTCGATTTACATAATTTGGTTTTAAATTAGTTGTACATATATTTTATTGCCTATATGAATTTGGTTAGTATTGAGGAAAATAGTGTATAGTAGACAGAAAGAGAATAGGTACATTTGTACAGTGTGCAAAGTACAGACCATAACCATATGGCTTATATGACATCAATAGCAATCATTGTCCTTCTTTCAAAGGATAACGTATGTACTGTGTAACAACGTATACAAATACATAGCTTTGGATGTATAATTTTCATAAGTTTGAAAGATTTGAGGTATGTAAGTAGTATCTTAATAAGCTAGATTAAATGAAAACCCAAAACTTTTTTCCAAACTGGCATAATGTCTTCACGAACATCCGATTTCAATTGATGTGAATATATGTATCTATCTACTAATCAAATGCCTGTTTAAGGAGACTGTACGAATTTCTGTCTTCTATTGTAGCCCCATCGTGTCCGCATATTAGCAGAGGAAAAACTCCTGGAAAAACCGCGACAAAGCTTGGTTTATTGTCCCAGTCCAGATGGACCTGAAACTGTCGAGCCTCTGGTTCCTGTTTTGGAAGAATTGAATGGCAAAGTTAGATCCATTTATGGGCCACAGTCTTACGACAAAGTGAATGCTTATGAATGGGTCCATAATCGACATGCTGCTGCTGCCAGTTATTAATTTCCCGTCACATGGATTCTGAAGTATCATTTCGCTATAACCATATTACTGGTATTTCCACTAAGCTAACCCTACATTATTAGCCTATCAATATAATATTTCCATTTCCAATCCTATTCCAATAATATGATAACTCTTATTTCTGTCTCACTATTGATCAACTTGAAATAAATGGTTATGGGTCAATTCTGTGCACATTAATCTCGGTCTGTCTCAAAATGCATGCTATAGCCATACATGGCCATTAGCTTTTCATATAAATGAAATCTACATAATTTAGTTTAGAGTTTAGAGTCCAAAAGAGATATTATGAGACTTTTTTGGAACTTGGTGGTTTCTCGATCAATTGAGTTGAGAGTTGAGAGTACAAAAAAAATATTTTATTTTTTAGAAAGCAAAGATACCTCAAGTAGAACTCAATTTTTTATTAGACATTCTGTTAGGGTCCTGAACCCTGACCTCCAGGATAGTTAATCTTTGTGACTAGTTACATCCAGATTGATTGACAAGTAGGCCAGTTATTTGTGCCGAGATGGAGTAGGAAAACCCATGCAAATGCGACTAAAAAATTGATCGTTTTATCGTTTACTTTTAGATTATTGGCAATATCGAAACACTGTACACCTATATCTACTAGAATATTCAGCATGCATTGGTCAGGGTGTATTCATAATCATAATTTTATGATATATATTTATGTGTTGAGTCAGTAGTCGTTATAATAATAATATTATGTGTGAGCGCTTGTCAAATTCTTTGTCACAAATGCACTCAGCACTTTAGCAGTCAGCAGAACCCGTGTGTGTGTGTTATATCCTACATATCCTACATTTTTCTAGTGCAGTCAATAACGTCGCACAGCAACATTGGGTACAACATTGCAGGCATTGGCTTTATGTCCTGTTCATACTTCATACTGCGGCATAGAGGCCAATTCGTTCTGAGATTGTGGTAGAACGTAGTAAGCGGTATTGTTTTCAGAATAACATGTAATATATCGGGAAACCTTATAGTTTAGTTCACTTTGTCTGGTGAAAGTGGACAGATGAACTCTTGACATTATCATTGCATAATACCGCTTGTACCCATTGCAAAATACAACACAGTTTAGTAATAATCAGTAATCGTGTTGATAGAGCGGAGAAAATATTGGAGAAAGCTATATAACACAAACAATAATGTAATTTTGGAAGATACAAAAAGAAAGTTTGCAAGTAATCTATTGCCTGGAAAAAGGTTATTTTAAGTAGTTTTACTCCTCTGGGAATACTGAGATGTCAGAGGATTTAGAAGATTTATTAAATCAGGTAGAGAAAAAGTATTTTAGCCAAGAGGCAAAATCGTTGGCAGCCACACCTGCCCAAGATTGCGAATGTAACAAATTGAAGCCAGAAACGAATTGGGACGAAGTCGAAGATCTTCTAAAGGATTTTGCGTTTGAAGATAGCAATCCGTTTGCTAAGAGTAACAACAAATCGTGGATCAGACAGGAGTTGCCAACTCAATCATCAGATACCAGCAATAACAGAAAATGTTATCCTGTTTACTTGTCGGGCAGCTATAAAATCATGGGGTTTTCGGAAACAGGAAACGAAAGGTTGGTTTGTATGAAATTAGTAAGTGTCTGCGACTAAATATTATGTGATTCATTAAACTACGATAGTTTTTCTCAACATGTTTCTTATTAAAGATTCGTTTTACCAAGCACCTCATGTGAACGTATACAATAGTATGCCTAAACAAGCTATTGTCATTACTATAAAGATAATTTTTTATGTATCCATATTAGAAACTGTGAATATGACTATTAAACGCATATAGGAGAAAGTTTCACTTTCCCCAGCTAATTACCAACCAATTAGCTAGCAATTAGGTCCATCTCATTACCACTAACTATCGATCGACTCCCCTGCAATCGATTTAATAACTGCATTTACTGTCTCAGAACCGTGTCTTGCCATATGTGGTTCGGATATCGACTTGCATTTAACTTATGAAGAGCATAGGAAGAAAGCATTTATTTGCTACTGACCTTACAATTAAGGTTTGCTTAAAAAACACAGTATTAAACAATACTTGTCTTAATTGCAGCCTAGGAAAAGTTAACTTTCTCCTATCGTTGTCATTACTCAATAAAATCAAAGATCTTAGGTAATGATTGCTTTGCGATTTATGATGCGTGGACAATTTGTTATTTTTAATTTTCTTGGTTTTGTAGAGGTTTCTAAATCCTTAAAGCCCAAATCTAATAGTAGTCCATCCATGTGTAACTGAGAAACGTAACTAATGTTTATAAGTACAAACTTTTACAAATAAACTCCACAGAAGCATAATTTATTCTTTAATATTTTCCTATTAATTTTTTATACATGTAGGAAAATACTAAAATTGTTGTGTTTACAATTTACCAGGCCTTGTGACCAACTGAAATGTCTGAGTTGTGATTTTAAAGTAATCCATTTTGACAATTACACATGGGATGCCTCAACAGACTATTTATTTCTGCGTAATAACATGCCAGATTTTGAAAACCTAGCCAGTAAACTTTTCAAAAGAAGAGGGACGCGTGCTTATGGATGCCAATGTCAATGTGTTTCCATAACCTGTCTTACTAATTTATCCACTCTGTCTCAACTGAAATGGATTTGTGGTAAGCACACGAGTCCTGGACCCTGACCCCTGAGTACATGTATGTGAAAATGAAAATGATATCGCATCGACGGTTTGATCATTTAAATATATCTGTAGTATTTTAATCCCATTAATAAACCAACCTGTTTACAATGTCGCAATGAATTTGTGTGTCATAATTTTTAAACTTGCAATTTGCACTTAAAATTGTAGCTTGAAGAATCTGTCATTTAATCCCAAATTCGCATACTGAATATTTGAATGCTGACAATATTACATCAGTAATAACATGGATAATAAATTCTCATGCAATGAAATATCATTTATGAGTCATAAGCGTGCAATTTACTTAATTAGTCGATAGTAAAGGACTAAACGAACGACAATGCGCATCTGAAAGAATTTTCATATACAAATAATATTACTTTTTTTCAATGCACTTTATACAATACAATCACTATTATTTCTTTCCATTGTAGCTGTTGGCTTTTGCGGAAAAATGAGACTAACTACTATTAAACGTGACTTGGTAACCCTGATTCTTAAAGCTGCAAAAAAATATCCGTGTGACAAATTGTCAGCCACCAGAAAAGTCAACGTGAGCAACAACATTTAAAAGCTTTAAACATAGAGGGTCAATAAATTATAACTTGGGGGAAACCGTGAAGATGTATGAAGACTAGACAATATTAATTTAGAACGATATCTTTGACTTTAGGGTAAATCGGACATGGTTTTTATATACAATATAACAACACTATCAAAGCGCTGGGAGAAAGTTGCTTTCTCTTTCAACGCAGTAACGGCGTGTACAACTTTCACGAAAGAGAAACACACAATACATACGTTTCGGTTTTACTTTTTATTGAGACTTCATAAGTCTTATACAGAATCGATGTTTTTGAGTATTCTCATTTATTTATTTAGTATATTTGCTACACACACTGTCACTCACATACTATGTACTCACATACACCACAGACACTCACTCACATACAAAAACATCATCATGAGTATTCATGAGTCATGAGTATGAGTATCAATATCGAACTTTCTCCCAGCAGTCGCAGTAACAAAGTAACAAGTGAGATTTAATTATTCATTCCTTCTCTATGCTGCCAGTAGTCGAAGCAAACTTAGAGCGCTAAAAATATTGAATATTAGCAAAACCTAGCACATAGTACAAAAGAGTTGGATTAACGTGTTGTTACTTGTTACTTGCTTGTTACTAGAAAATACGATTTTAAACCAAATAACACATCCAATTTAGGCCGAGACCGAGACCAGTTTTAAAGCATAAAAGCTGACTATCTGTCTGTCTCTATCTATGACTAATGGGCTATTAAATTCAATTACTCAATGTATAGATCGAATCGAGATGTAATATTAAATTATTGTTGTGTTTATTTATTCTTTGCTGTTGCTCTCAAGATGTTCAAGTGTCTGTAAGACAAAAAATTATTATTCTCCATCAATATCATTTTCACCATTCTCCAATTACAACCATTGGCTGTATGTACTATGTACAACAAATAACACTTATAGCAGACAACTGATGACTGACTGGCTAACACTGAAGTACAAAGTAGCAGTACAGTAAGCTCCTATGGTAAATTTGATAATATTCAATATTTTGATCTTTGATTTCTTACATTATCAAATTTATGATTTAAATGAGAATATTGAAAATTAATAAATAAACGTGGTCCGGATAGGTCATTGAACTGGAGAAGAAAAATTGAAAATAGATGGTAGAAACGCTTACATGACACATGAAGGGGGACAACATGGAGGATTGCCCACCAATGGCCAAACGACCTAGAACAGCAAAGGTGGACGCTATGACTAAATGCCGAAGACAGTTAAGCAAAGAAACACCTGGAAGGATTTCTAATGGTGCAGGTGCAGCTGATAAAAAAAGGAAAAAATTGCCAGATGAATCTGTTGGTCGGGTATCTTCTGAAGAGTATCTTGTCGAAAATATTTTGGATTCAAAGATTCAAGACGGTGTACGAGAATACTTCGTCAAATGGCTGGGATGGGACAGGTATTTTATTAGCTTTACATGCAAAATTTTCTTGTCTATGACCTATGATTACTTTCTTGGGGTTGTGTAACGTGTGTACCGTTAAATTCCATATACTTATGATGACTTAATGGTGGCTGAATAAAGGGAAGGGAATTAGTGGTGGGGGCCCTAGTTAGAAATAATAATAAAGCATGCTTTTTGTTTTTAGCTCTTTCAATTCTTGGGAACCAGAGGAAAATGTGGCAGGCTGTCAGGATTTGGTTAAAGAATTTTGGGAAGGAAATAAAATCAAAGCTGGAAAAAAGATTGTATCGTTACCAAAGTCAGCTACTGCGCCGATACAGAAACCAAAATTTGCAACATCAGTAGACCCTGTTCAAGATAAAACAAATAGTTCAAACGTCAGTAACACTCAAGTGTACCATAATGTGAGCAATGTACGAGATAAAATAGTAACTGTTACTAATGAAGCACCTTTGAGACCTTTAAGACCAGATACGGAATCAGTTGATAACTTAAAACCAAATATGTCACCTTTAGCGTCAAAGAAAGATAAATTACATAACGAATTGATTAAGCAAACTGGATACGGGATGCACCGAAGACTTCGCGTGGTACATAAAGACAAAGACATCATATTTACTATTAGTACTGATGACTTATTAAACGCTCCCGACGATTTCACCTATGTAAGAAAACTCAACCATACATAACCAATCAATTTTACCTATTAATGATATGATAATGATTGTAATTTGTATTAGTAATAGTAGTAGGCAAATATTACAGCGTCATTTATGCATGTTTAGTCTACATGTACATGTGTATATTTTAATTTTTCCGTTTTTTAAATAGGACTGCATGGTGACCTCAAAAATTGAGGGTAGAACAGTACAAAGGATTTATGACAGAATAATGGAATCTGCTGACGGCAATTTCGTTCTTTGTGAATTTGAAGGCAGCAATCTCATAGAAATTGTCCCACAATCTTGTCTCGTGTTCCTACGTAAAGACCCTACAATCAAAATCTAATGACGCCAAAATCAATTAACGTAAATTGGCGTAATTGCCGATAAATATGCCCTATGCCATATAATATATTGGACCAGGCCAACAATTTTAGTGTTCTTGAAGTATCTTATAAATATCAATGTATTTCTATCAACTCTTTAATAATATTGATAAATCTGTCAACGTACACGACGCAAATGCAGGCTTAAAACTGAGAGCAATCAATGTATATGGTACTTTGCATTGTGTGATCAAGTGCTTTGCTTATTTGTATGTTTAAAAACATGTCGATGTTTCAATGGAGTTGATTATAAGGTGCTGAAGCATTGATATAACTACTTTATTCATTTACGAATGACCAATTGGCCCATCAGCCAATCGCTTTTATTCAAACAAATTGCAAATGGGACTCTTTTTATCTTTTTTATCTTGCAAATCTTAGGTCTTAGTCTTAGGCAATCTCTAAGCTTAACTCTCGTGTCCGTTTGTAATCTGTCCACTTAGCTTAGAAATAATAGCATTAGCCTGTAAGTAAGTACTAATTTTTATTTTGAACTCTCATTGATTCGCAGCAGCGGAACCATTCAATTCAAGATGTATTTGAAGCAAAGATCTAATTTTTGGTATATTTATTTGGTGGTATACGAAACGGTGGTAGGTGGAAAGGAACTTGTGTTTTATCGGATTGTTAGATTATTATCGTCAATTAAATGTGTAGATTTATGAATTATTGTATCTATTTTCTCAGCTTATGCTTGCAAGTAGTTTAGTTTTAGGCATTTTAAAGCAATAAACATTATATATCCACCACGTAAGAAAAATTGTATCCATGAAAGTTCAAGTTTGTATTGATTTTTTTATCTATATAGTTAAGCCATTTGAGTATGTTACAAAATGCAATAATCAATGAATTCAACATTGCAAATGAATATATTATAATTAAATGGGTAGCATACTATTATAACTCTCTTCGTCTGACTTATAGCTTTTGTATTCGGTGATGTCAACAATGTCATTTAATTAGAAATCCTTTTGCTTATTTATGTATGCTGATTATGTACCGTAGTGCAGTAAAACTTTTGTTAAATATTGTCGAGGCACAATTTCACTTCACTACAAAGCTATACTATATTTACTTTACTAATATTTTTAACTGAGAAATATTTTTGTACATAAAACATACATAGTTGGTAAATGTTATAAATATTTTTATTCAAAATATTCCTAGTCTCTCTCTCAAGTATGTTTGCAGTATGCCCCACTGTCAATTTCTATACATTGCCCTTGTCAACAACTAATTTTCAGTTATTGTCAGTGTATAGTGTATATTTTACACGTACAGCCAATGTACAGATTTACTTACTAATAATATTATAAGTATCTATAGTCTAAAAGTTTTGTCTCTGTTTTACAAGTATTTCTGAAAATTTAATTTGAATTTAATGCCCGTTGGTGTTACGTTCGACCTACTTTTTTAATGAGATGTTTCGAAGTTTGAATAGTTTTGGGGACAAAATTATGCATAGACAATTGGTTGTAGCTACCACTACTGATAAATATCTTAACAGTAGTACTAGGATAATAGCTTATTATAGTTTACAAGAATGAAAACTGGATGTCTGTGAATCTGTTTCAAATGATAAAATTGTAACTGCATCGTGTACGTTTGCAGCATTGCAAATGTGAAGGCAAGATTTAAACATAGAACAGCTGCGAAGGACGATGGTCAAAATTTCGGGAACAATTGTTAACACAAGTTCTTCAAATACATGTTTGTTATTGACGATGTTACAGACAGCCCAGGAAGTGCATATGTAGTTCGCATCATACTATTACACTGATCACTGGCTCACTGGTGGCGATGCTTCATAGGATATTGGCACAAAAAAAGACTCAACAAGCCCATGTGGGAATATTTACAATGAAGTATTGACATCTGTGCATACTAATTTAATATGTTTAATGGAAGTGACACTTGAGTGAGATGTATTATATTAGAATAACGCACATTTGATATCGAGATTAAATATATTGTCGTTACTCGTTTAATACGATGTACATCTGTTTATGATGCTATATTTACTTTTATTAAAATATGCTAATTGCTACATATTCTCTTCATACTTAGTCCATTGTAGTAATGTTTTCTATTGTATCGTATCTTGTCATATGCTACATAATATACTTTGTATACAAATGAAACGACAAAGAGACAAAATACATGGAAATATTAAGGTTTTTTGTGACTTGCGATTAAATATAGAAGGGAGTAAAAGTAGCAGTAAAATGCTCACTTAAATATATGACTAATAGAAATAATATGGCGATAAATGTGATATACCATATACCTATTGCCTGCAATTAATTGTTACTTAACTGTTATTCTGTTATCGATTTACATTTTATGAATTACATGTAATAGTCAGTAACGGGCAAATAAATTCCTGTTTTGATGAGTCAAATAAAATGTGCAAACTAACTAAAGTGCGTGTTGGGGCTGTCCTTAGTCTTATTTTTACTCTTAAAGTACTGAAATGACAAATGATTCATCAGTTTACGGCACCACTTCTTTAGCAAAGGCAGCAGGAAGCCTGTAAGGCCTTGTATGTATACTATGTAATAGGTAGCTAGTGTTTGTGTGTATGTATTGTGTGTGTATAAGCGGTGTGTTGTAACTTGTAATTGTGACTATAGAGAAAGTTTTTATTTGGGGCATGTAAAGACTGTCCGGATGTAAATCTATCGCAAACCAGACCACCGCCAAAGTGTGATGAGACGAAGTCCGGTAAAAGCCTCAATATTGCACACTTCGATCGTAAATATTTGAATTGAAGAGGACCATTCCAATCCAACTTTCCAACCATCTCCAGGGAGGATCATCATAATAATTTATCAAATGACAATTAAATAGTTGGACAGGTTATGAACGTCAATGGTTTCTGTCTCAAGATCGTCTTTGTGTTTATTTAAAAAGTTTTTTGTGGAGCAAGAGAGAAGGGTTGCTATTGTTAGTGCTTTAAAGTTTTGTACAAGTTTAGTAATGGCAAAATCCAAGTGGGAATACGTAAAGACTTTTGAGACAGAAGATATTTTGCTTCCTAATTGTTGGTCCGTCGCCAGGATTGATGGACGAGGTATGAACAACCTATGCAATGCTTACGCTTACTTTGTCTTATATATTAAAGTTTAAAAATGTTGTAAGTATTGATAGTTTAAAAATGTTTGTTTAAGGATTTCACAAGTTGGCAAAAAAACACAAATGGAAAAGACCCAACGATGACCGTGCCCTCAAGTTAATGAACCAAGCGGCCAAAACAGTAATGCACGAATATAAGGATATAATTGTCGCATATGGCCAAAGTGACGAATATTCATTTGTGTTTCGACGCGAAGCAGAGGTAAAAATTATTGAGTGAAAACGAGATTCTATATTATTATATATTAATTAAAAAAGAGACAGTTGTATGAGTAAAATATAAAACATACATGATAGTTTCTCTGAACATAGCACTTTCTCTTTCATTAAATACGTTTCCCTATAGTGAAAGTTTCATATGGGATTAGCATAGGGAAAGAGAAAGTGCTATTCTTTGCTAGGAGAATAGCACTTGTATGATACCCGAAGAACCCAACAACTGTTTTTCTTTTTAAATTAATTATTTTCTTTAAGTTTAATTGCTCTTTTTATTTATTTACTAGATCTTCCAGCGACGCTCTAGCAAAATAATCACAACCTTAGTGTCTATGTTTTCTAGCGCATTTGTCTTTTATTGGAAAGACCACTTTCCTGATGAAGAGTTGTTATACCCTCCTTCTTTTGATGGTCGTATGGTGTTATATCCCACTACAAAAAATCTGAGAGATTATTTATGCTGGAGACAAGCTGATTGCCACATTAATAACCTTTATAACACAACGTTTTGGGCCCTAGTTCAACAAGGAAATCTATCAAATAGTGAGGTAAACTGTTGTTAGTATTTGCTGATGTAAATGTTAGTGTTTAACATGTGTAGGTAGTATATTATTATTTATATCCTTGCTACTCTTTTGGCGTTTCCCCATTCCCTGCAAAAGCTTTTGAGTGCCAGGATGGTCATAATAATAATAATAATTATTATAAATGAATAGATTAAATAAATTGCATATTTTGTTTTAAACAGGCTGAGAAACGGCTGTCCGGCACGCTTTCTGGAGATAAAAATGAAATCCTATTTTCAGAATTTGGAATCAACTACAATAATCAACCTGAATTATACCGGAAGGGTACTGTACTAGTTCAGAAACCAAGGGCTGTCCAACGACCTAGAAAGGCATCTAAACCGGTTAAAGGAGAAAATGTTGCAGCTGACGAAAAAACAATTGAAGTTACTGAACTAAATTGTGATATTATTGGAGACCAATTTTGGAAGGATAATCCTCATATTATTATAAACGGTCACACTGAGTAGCCCATTTTGATCACGTTTATTAAAGTAGTAATTTGCAAATTTTCACTTTTTATACATATAGTATTCTTTTTGACATAGAAAATGGATTTAAGGCATCCCAAATTGTATAACTTCTAAGCACCGAAATCAAAATTGCTTGTAGTTATGTTATTTGGGTATCATATCCATAATAAACTGTCAACCCAAGTGTCTGCTCGTCCTGTCATGTCCCACTGCCATTCCCCCCAGGTTTTTGCTCAAGCTGCTGTCAACTGTAATTTTATTTTATAACAAAGCTTTTACAGGGTTTTTAAGTTATTTAGCGGAAAATTTCACATGATTTTAGCAATTCTGACTGATTTCTTCAAATATATAAAGGGTGAAAATGTGGGTGAAAGTTTTATGTCGTGATCATTGGGGTCAATAGAGAAATCTGGTCTTACAGGTTATAGTTAGCTATGTTCACCGATTTTTGTGTCATGGGGCTCATTCGAATCAAAAAACGATTCTCTGCATTCTGCAAGATGGTATGTAGCCCTCTGTTTGGTATATATAGTCTTTAGAGGGCTGCAGTGGGGGAGAAAAAGGTATATACAAATTAAACGCCTACATCTGCTTTTAAGTGTCCCATATTACAACGTTGTATATTGTATTGGTTATTCCAATCTCGCGATGTTTTAAAAGTGAAACCAAGCAGAGGAATGCATTCCTCACATTCGAATGTGAGGAAATGCCCATTTATACATAAATCGGCCCTATACGCCTGCACCTACATTTATATCCTGAACACCGTCCTACCGATTTTATTCCGATGCAGCATCTTTCGAAAACATAAGTCATATCTATGTTAGTTTATATTTATTAGTTAATTATGCTATAGTTTAGTTAGATTGCACTTGTACAGTACATGATGCATATAGACATCGACTCAAGAGAGCTGTATAAGATGCGACGATGAGTGATGTGATGAGTAATGAGCTACATTATATGTAGACATCGTCTGCTTATCAGTGATGTGGTCATTCATGTCATGGTTGTAAGTTGAGTATCAAAATTACCGCCAACCGGCTGTGTGATTAACATAAAACTACCGAATGCATTTCATGATGATGACTGCAGGCAGGAGTGCTTGAGGTTTGCTTGGACAAGGAAAAGATATCTACATTTTACAACTAAAACTAATCTATACCTATAGCTTTGCTGTTGTAAGTAAAAGTATGTACCGTGCACTTGGGCTTTGCTTATATGCATCGTGCAAGTGTGAAGAACCTGGGCCGGGCTGTGATTTGGTTTAGTATATCCTATCTGTGTGAATGTGAAAGCAAAAGCCGAGCTGTAAATTAGTGAATCACTGATTCCGAATTTGGATTTGATTTTGGGAGCGTTTGTTTCTCCAAATTAGGTAGTTAGATTTGGATGCATTTGCATTACATATAATACTCAGTTTGTTGACCATTTCAACCTGATAATAGTCAAACGGCATAAGGTTTTACCGTTTTACCGTAGTGGTGTACTTATCCGGAGGAATCTTCCGAGCAGGGGGTAACATTTCCTCTTCATTTGTCTTTGCATGTTGTAAGGACCAGAAGTGAAGTGACTAGAATATAACAGAAATGGCAGGGAGGCTTCCGGCTTGTGTCATCGATGTTGGTACCGGGTAAGTGTTCAAATTATTTAATAAGTATATACACTTAATATATTACATTACATTTTTATAGCTGTACTTAGCTGATTAAGTGTGTCCAATTTTCAGTATATAGCGAAGAACTTTTAATATTGTGGTTTGGAATTTGATATCTAATATTTTGCGTAATTTGTCTTTCTGTGTAGATATACTAAACTGGGCTTTGCGGGAAATAAAGAGCCTCAGTTTATATTTCCTTCCGCTATTGGGATTAAAGAGTCAGCGAAAATTGGAGATCAAAGTGCTAGGCGCTTAACAAAAGGGGTTGAGGACTTAGACTTCTATATTGGTGATGAAGCTTTCGAAAACCCTGGATATGCTGTCAAAGTATGTTATCGTAATTTTACAAATGCACTTTAAAATATTTGGGCGAATTAATTGCATGTAGCTACTTTGTAATTATCAGTATCCTGTTCGCCACGGATTGGTCGAAGATTGGGATTTAATGGAAAAATTCTTAGAACAATGTATTTTCAAGTACCTTCGAGCAGAGCCTGAGGATCATCATTTTCTTCTCACTGAACCTCCTTTAAACACACCAGAAAATCGGGAGTACACTGCAGGTAATAGCTACGGTTAATACTTGTAAATTCAAAATGTCAGTGTACTTTGTTTTGTACTTACTAACGTTAAATTAACTTTGCAAAAACTTTTTGATGTAGAAATTATGTTTGAGTCATTCAATGTTCCTGGGCTGTACATAGCTGTTCAAGCAGTTCTTGCACTTGCTGCATCTTGGACATCGCGTCCAATGGAAGAAAGAACTTTGACAGGTATTGTCATTGACAGCGGAGACGGAGTTACTCATGTTATTCCAGTGGTATGGTCAATATTATAAAAATAACGATAATAAAATTCAGAATAGCTCTATTCAATGTCCTTCCTTTTTCAGGCCGAAGGATACGTCATTGGAAGCTGTATTAAACACATTCCAATCGCTGGACGAAACATTACGTATTTCATTCAGTCGTTGTTGAGGGAAAGGGAAGTTGGTATCCCTCCTGAACAGTCTTTGGAAACTGCAAAAGCAATCAAGGAAAGGTATTGCTACATCTGTCCAGATATTGCTAAAGAATTTGCAAAGTATGACAGTGATCCAGCCAAATGGATGAAAAAATTCGATGGTATTAATTCAGTTACAAAGCAACCATTCAATGTGGACGTGGGCTATGAAAGGTTTCTGGGACCTGAAATATTCTTCCATCCGGAGGTAACCACTTAACTACGAATCATAATAAGCTGTCTGTTATCCTATATTGTACGGAGTTATTGAAGATGAACTAGAGTAAAACGGCGTGCTTAATGTAATTACGTGGGAAGTTACATTAAGAATGTCATTTACTACCCCCAGTTCATTTCTGACAACGGTGTTCATTATATAAAAGTACATTTCCATGTCTTGCCATGTCTAAGTCCTGTTATCACTTTAACCACCTTTAACTACGTTAACGAAACTTTTGTCATTTCTCGTTGATTTATAGTTTGCTAACCCGGATTTTGTCACACCCATATCAGAAATTGTGGACAATGTGATACAAAACTGTCCTATTGATGTGAGACGACCTCTCTACCAAAGCATAGTTCTTTCGGGGGGTTCTACCATGTTTAGAGACTTTGGAAGGCGTCTTCAACGAGACATTAAAAGGGTTGTCGATGGTCGACTGAAAATGAGCGAGTCATTAAGCGGTGGAAGAATAACGGTAAATCTTGTTATTTCTGTATTCATAATTGTTCAGCACTTTTATCCAATAACTGTATTTGATTTGTTTTCTCTGTTCAGCCCAAACCAATCGAAGTGCAAGTAATAACGCATCATATGCAACGATATGCAGTGTGGTTTGGAGGCAGTATGCTTGCTTCAACTGTAAGTGTTATGGTTTTACTAATTACAAGTTTTATACATAATACAGAATTTAACTTACTATTTTAATTATTCTGCAGCCTGAATTTTACCAAGTTTGCCATACCAAAGCTGCCTATGAGGAATATGGTCCTAGTATCTGTCGTCACAATCCCGTTTTTGGAAATATGACGTAATTTTATAAATCGCAGCAAAACCTACATGCTCAAATCTACAAAATTAACTCAACTGACTTTTTTCTACTACTACAGGTCTTAAGCCTTGTTTTCCTAATTTCTAAACAACCCAGTTGTTATCTTCCCAATTCTTGATCGCACGGTTCTATCGTATCTACCTACCTACACATTGCATGCTTACCTTTGATTAACCCAAGACCTAGCTGGCCTCTGGAATGGTATGACAAATCATAAAAGCTAAATTAGCCACTACATTAATTATTTATATGCTAATTATTTTTCATTTTGGGATATAATTTTGATCATGTATATTTTGCTTGCTTTGTGAGATTTCGCTTATAAGTTATTTTGAAACATTTCTGTATATTTACTCTTGTAAATATTAAAACCTTTAATATATTGCATTACACTATTACAGGTTTTTTATCTTTTCTGTTGTTTATAATGATATTGATTTGTTAACATTTATATACAACTTCTATGTGAAAATAATCAGACTGGTGTTTTTACTAGTAGATATACACAATGTAGAAAATTACTGTAAAATTGTAATTTACACACATGCATACGACAAATGAGCCGTCATATACATATAAGATTATGTCCGAATCGATATAGCGGTGCACATACCATACTGCACTAAAAGATGCAAGCGCAATACGTGAAGCAAAATGTTTGTATCTGTCAAACTGAGGAATAACGTCTAAGCTTAAGAATTATAAATTCTTAATTTAATTGTACTACTTACGAACGTAGAGACTTACAGACTCATCTTTTCTGCTCATTCAACTTAACTGATGTCCTATTGTTTCTTCCTACAAATAATGGTACACAATAATCATAATACAACTGATGCGAATTTGCAGTATAGCTAATGACAATTTAAATAAAAATTAATCTATTCACATAACACTTGAACAAGATGCAATACAAATACATTTGTGAAACGTATGTAACTAATAAGACATAATAAAGCCAAACCATTTACGTATTAATTTTACATCTTAAAAGTTTTAATGATTTTACCTGTGGAATGGTTGACTAACATCACATAAATGAAATGAATGAATACGAATGATTTTATACTGTAATATTATTATTGTAACTGCAAGAAAAGAAACAAATTAATGATCTTCAAATTTGTAGCCCATTAGCTTAAGTTCACTAGTTTTGATGTATCGGGCCATTCAGTTCTGGCCATTCATTTATTTCGTTAAAGCAGCTTTTTCATTTTTGCTGGGCAGAAAAGCTAGTTTTCTACTAGTAGCAGAAATGATTCTAATGATTGCAGTGTTGAAATTGTATTTTAATAGTTCATTATAGCAGCATGTAGTATCAGTAATACCGCAGTGCTATTGTTTCTTCGTCAATTAACAAAACCTTCCACTCACCTCTTGCATTCCTTAGGAGTTGCTTTTGACAATGATCCATGCTAAATTTATTATTCTACAATTAAATATATCATGTATATGTTTGTCTCTTACAACTGTTCTGTTACAACTACATATACTACCGATCTCAAAGGTTAGTAGTTATCAATTAATACACTATGACATGACAAACTAGTATATGTATTTAGATATGTAAGAAATATGATGAAGTACAAGTGTGATTTTATGTAGACTTCCCACTCTGTTCTTGGATGATTTATTCAAATTTCTTAAAATTCTATACAAGATTTCTCCCGATTTCATTACATTTCCCTCACAACAATGTGCATTTGTGCTAAACATTTGCGTTTCCGATATATACAACAAGAGTTTACAGACTTTTCTAGTTGTACAATCACTTTGTTCATTTCATTACTGTATATCATATAAAATAAAGATATGTGATGCTAAGGTGTATATTATTTGTTACTACCTACATAATCATCTCGTCTATCAGAACAGGACTCACTTTTCCGCATTACTAATCCTTCTAGTATAACATCTTGCTTTAATTTTGTATAATTTTAAGAAACACCCAGGAAAAGTTGATCCACTAAGATTAAATTTTTGTTTACAAAGACATGCATTAAAATTAAAAGCCATTCTTTCTCTTAGTATCCTGTTTTTTGCAGCACATAACATTATCATATCACCTAAATCACCATCCAATGGAATTCCATTTCTTCTACAGTTTTATAGAAACTACAACAATCATCATTACATCAATAATCCGCTGATGTTTCCAAATGGAATTACCTATCATTAGTAATCATGTAACAGGACAGGAAATGACAACGTATACAATACTAACCTCTTAATAAGTTGTACACGATTGTGTATTCTACAACAAGTAGCTAATTACTAGCTTACAAAGGGTTATTAATGGCACATTAAAGTATAGATGAATCAATGTTACAATAGGTCAAAAATTTTACATAAAGCTTTTTTACATTACAGTACGTAGCTACAGTATGTCTGGCAGTTACAATAGTATTTGTATGTTACTTAAGATAATTAGAAAATGGTAAACCGTAGAAATTGTAAATGCTGTCTTGAACAGGTTCACTCGTAAGTTCATAAGCAATTCTGCTAATTGGGATGAAATAACTGAATATTGACCTTCTAATGTCATGTCAGGGCAAAAATACATTCCCTGTTTCAATCAGAACTGGAAATAAACACTCATGGCTAGGTTAAATACACAAGGCTAAAAAATAATTTCAAGCATTAACATTTATTTCCCGAAACTGACATAATAATACAGAAATGTAATCATAAATCATTTATATCATAAATACATTTTGAACTTTTATGTGTCACTACCCCTCTCTCTGCACATTACTATTATCTGTCACTCCCACTAAAAGATAGTCTAAATCAAAATTATTTGTATCGCTTGCTCTTGTTTCATTGCAAATGTATTCACACCAGAGCAGTAGATTATGTTTCTTGTTGACTTTTAAGGGATCATGCAGATTGTAGAGATCCCCTAACAATTGTGATTATAATTTTAGTGAATATATACTTACATCGAGCATTCTTAACAGTAACTCTAATAATAACAAACAAGTGCTCTCGTATACCTTTTAAATTCAAGTTAACTTCAAATGTAATGGATCTACAGATCTACATTAAGCATAAACCACTTTAGTATAACTGATCCACATGGTTAAGAATTTAGTTCAGTTGATTGATAAGCAAATTAGTGCGACCATATACAGATGTTAATGTAAAAATTTAAGATGCAACTGCTTATGTTGTAATATGTTTAACTAAATTTGAAACAAACTAGTCTTTAACGGTTTCCAAAACAGACTGATCATTATAGTAGAAGGGTTTGCTTCTCTTTTAATGAATAGTTTCAGTTATTAAATAGTATAAATAGAGTATGAAATAATTTTCAGGTGCACCTATACATGAGCCCATCTCTAGATAGTTTGTTCCGATTATACCTGTAGGTAGGTACTTACGTTTCAAGTCTCATCATGTTTAGATTTAATAACATTTCCTAAATGCTATCAAAAGTAAAAGAAAATAGAATATTTCTTAAACAATGTTTTCTTACTATTAAGTACCTTTCTTGAACGCATATAATTAATACACTGTTACTATTTCAACCGTCTGTACTTATACCACTATACAGTTATACCCTGTCTACGACTTTCTTCAGAACATTGAAATCTGTAATCATAATCAATTAATCACACAAGTTGGTAACAATAAGTACACACGAATATTTATCAAAATTGTAGGAAGCAACAAAATTAATGAACAAGATTACGATTTAAATCTTTTTCTCTAATGTCACTTCTGTATTATTCTTTTCGATGAGGTTAGCACCCTTTAACTCATAGCACTGCAGAACACTTCAAACATACATGGTTTCCCAATTATCTTTAGATTATAGATGAATGTATTACTAAAAGGTACAACCTTTACTATGTTCAATTTCAAACGTTAGGTATTATAAGTATTAGTGT
>JABASH010002217.1:0-21274 GCA_019776445.1 Tomocerus maximus
ATTCATTTCAAATATTCGACTGTGCAATTGAATTCATTTCAAATATTCGACTGTGCAATTATTTCTTAATTTGGGTTTTACAAAAGGGGAAATATTTTTTTAAAAAGTAATGCTTTTTTCTTTTTGCTAATTTACCTAAGTATAAAGTAGTAGTCAGCCTAAATTTAGTTGACAAGCAATCAATTTTATATGAGTGTGAAATAGTGTTTAAAATCAATTGGACACATATTTGATTACAAAGCACACATAAGTCACGCACAACAGTTAGACCATCATCAGCTATCGCAACATCATCCTCTTCAACTGCGCAGAGCAAAAATTTAAGAGCAACTCAAACGGTAACACGTAAAGAGCAATAATAGTTTATATTAGTGTTGAGAGTGAAAAGTGAAAGCAGTAGAGTGAGGAATATAGTTTTACATGTACTTACAAAGGAGAAATGATAAAGTCTGAAGAAATTTCATTTTCATTGCTAACCTAAACTGAACTGACTTGAGTGAAGGTTTCCTCGTTCACATCACATTTTCGCAAACTCCTGCATGTCTGTTGAGACACAGGTCCTTTACTCAAAGGCGAAAGCGACTTAGACAGGCATTAGAGTAGTGGTGCAATGCTGTGTGTATTGGTAAAGCTATGGGTTGAGTTGAACTGAACGCTTCAACTCAACACCCGCCTAATCCGAGCCGTGACAAGGAATAAAAAGCCACAGAATGAGTGCTTTTATGTTTATGTCACATCGTTACACTCTTGTCATCTCTGCATTCACGTCTACCTTCCTTCACATTACTATCTCTGAAAATGTGATGCTCCATTCACTGTCCTATAAATATTTCGTGCTAAGCCATCCTCTGCACTACTGTATATTAACCAATTCATACATACTATCTATAGGTACCTATGCTATTAGCAAATAGTTACGATCCGATGCTTGGAATACTACTTTGTAATATACATGCATTAGGTATTTCGTGGTTTGCTTTTGCTCTGCTACAGATACACATAGCATTAAATGTTAAGCTTGGCCTTCAATTCACGACGCGACCAACGAAACTCTCTTAAATATATCCCAACATCTAAAATAACGCACACTCTACATCCATATATGCTATTCAAACATAGACGATTCAACTCACAATCAGATGCCGATGCTACAGACAAACTAAGGCTAACAGCCTCATAAAATCCAACGTCGGAACTAACAGTGTACATCCACTACCCTCATTCCGATGCTCTTCTCGCACTTCTACTATTCAGTTCAGGAACTATTACTACAAAATGTACAAAATACATTTATTCACATCTCACTATAGTCTTAGGTCCACCTGCTATACATATATTTACAAATAGGTATAGTGTGCACGTGCTTGTCTTATACAAATCTATATAGGTTTGTGGATTCTTACGTTTTCTTATTGGTTTTGTTACACATTCACAAATAGTACTCCTGAATAGTACACACATGCACCGTGAAAGTATTTCAAAGGGTAGTCTTGCAATAATATCCTTTTTCTCCTTGTGTACGAATGTTTGACAGTTATTTGTTGTGCTTACTCTCGTGGCTTTGTGTATTGCCCATGCATTGATGTGGTTTCGTTTTTCTTTTATTTTACCATTTATATTTTCAAAAGCGACTTGTGCAGATTCAATAAAGCCTTTCTCCGAACGGAGAAAGCACAAACGCACAAAAGTAGGATATTAAACATGCTTTTGAGACACATACAAATACTACTCACATGTATGTGGATTTAGATAGATCTATTTTGGGCAAGTCTTCTTGTCCCGCCCGCTTTGACTATGCCAAAAATACGAAAACTTGGATGTTGTTCAACAGTACAGGATGTGGATGAAAACGGGTTACGCTACGTAAGATGTGCTACTTATTTGAACAGCATGAAGTGGCTTCAATTGTTAAAGTTATTCCAGGCTTGCGAGATTTGTAGAATACCCGCTTTCTCCATTTCTCATCCGTCTTGTAAGATTTAGAGTATTTCCAAAGACAGTCGGTTATATCAGAATACAATTATGAGCAAGCTGACTATCCCTGTCTAAATTGCAA
This sequence comes from Tomocerus maximus, assembly GCA_019776445.1. Classification (NCBI taxonomy): domain Eukaryota; kingdom Metazoa; phylum Arthropoda; class Collembola; order Entomobryomorpha; family Tomoceridae; genus Tomocerus; species Tomocerus maximus. Next base: position 2,057 of record JABASH010002217.1, read on the forward strand.
ACAAGTTGACTTTGAACAGTGTCTCTGTTTACCAATTGACTTTTGGGAATTCTCTTTTAACATCTGAAACTCATTTAACAGTCTATGGTTAGTTTGGCAAATGACATGCTATTATGCAAAGTAATTTTATGAATTTCAAGACAAAATTGTTACTTGGTATAACATTTTCGTGCAGCTCTCCTTGTACATATTCACTCTATAAATTAACAGCTATTTCATCAAATAGGTAGAATAGAGCAGATAAGTAATTTAGGTCTTCTTCTTACTGTGCGACGACTTTTAGTGATACAAATATTATAGTAAAAGTAATACCTCTTTGTAGTAGGCACTCGATGTATAAAAGGCAAGGTCTGTAACAGACAAAGACATTAACTTTTTACCAAAAAAGTTAGCTTCGCTTGTGTACCTTACCTACCAAAAAAGTGGCCACATGGAGTGTCCCCGCATCTTTCGCGAATCTCAAGTATCTATGTGGCTAACTGCTATGCTCATAGTATCACCTACATGACGATGTACGTATACTTATAAGGCTGCTGCCATAATATTGATATTATCACTATAGCTAACTCAACAAAAACTTTATCCATAAATGTGTCTTAGATAATACAGATAGCACTATCACAATTGCAAGAATATACCTGGGTTCTATACCTATTCAAAGTTTTTGATATTTGTGGGAGTGGTCTTTCGATAAAGTAAACCTGAATCAAATATTTGAAATATTATTTGTAAATATACTACTTTCTGAGTTAGTACATTTATAAAATTGTCTCCAACTGATTGGGAAATTGCTATTTATGACTATTTGCCATTACGAAACTATAGTAAGTAGGCGAGGAAAGTGTCAGAAGACCATTGTACCGATATACTCACATAAAAGAGTCATTAAGAAGACAAATGCAATTGTAGGGATATAAAGGATGATGGCTATGGTGGTTACAGAATTTTGGTATCATTAGATTAAGTCGAAATGGGAGAGACACCTTCGGACGATCAAAAATGTAGTTAGGAAGAGGATATATATAGATGGAAAGTGTAGGGAAGGTTAGTGAAAGTGAAGATCACTAAATAAGTTGGCTCTTTTCGATTTGCACGTTGAACAGTAAAGTAGCGAGGGTCTAAAGTTCGAGGTTTTGGTGTTATACAACATCTGTAATGTATAGTGACAATAGTTCCACAATGAATGGGAAGGCGTCTTGGGATGGGAAAGACAAGGCCACGTTTTGTCTTGAGGTGACTCTGGGGAAAAGAGCGGAAAAGTGCCAAAGTGCTTTTCTCTTCATCTTTCTGTCACAAGAATCCTAGCCGTCTCAGTTAGCATCTCAACCGAACTCAACTTTCTTGCTGCATAAACTCCCCACTTTCTCTTTTACTTTTTCCTTAGCATTTAGTGATGTCTTTGACCGTTCTACATTCTCTCTGATTTTGTTCTACTTAGCAAAACCAACTTTTAGATTCACAACTCGAAAAGAACTTCGCAAAAGTATTCAAGCAGAATATATGCACAGGATTTCTGCACTAAAAAACTGTCTCTAACTGTTGGAATTAGCACAGTTAACGAGTAAATAGTTGATAAGTGTATTTTATTAATCTGTGCTTCAAAGATTTCAGAGTAGGTAGCAATTTCACCAAAATTGGATACTAGGTCATTTGCATATAGTCAAACACACCCAAGTGCCCTGGTGTAAATTCCCAAGTATATAATAATGAATTTTAACTGTGAAAACCTGGAGAACCTACTCGAAACAGGATAAAATGGTGAAAAATTGGATAGAGAGTATAAGATAAGGAGGAAATTGAGCTAGTGCCGTTATCACCATAAATATTGTGTCTGATTTAGCACTGCAAATTGGATTCTTGTTTAAATTATCCACAGTTGTGGTTACACTTTCCACCATAACCATAATTAAATGGGCTAATGAATACATTAACTTCTGCGTGTGTGTCATTACCCGAAAGAGAATATCTTATGTACAGTGTAATAAATGACACAATTTTGTAGCGGCATGACTCCTCTATTAATAGAAGCAGGTACATAAAGACAGACGGGTGCCTTCCACTCTGCTAGATATGGCAGGTATCTCTGTAAAACAATTACGCAAAGATCTTAAGGCTGGTGCTTTGCTCCCTAACAGCCACTTTCATGCTCTTGTACACTTCACTTTGACTAATCGCAGTTCACATTCACAAGATGCTCATGCGAATATTATAAAGTGATATGATGCGATACTTCCGTACAAAGCCCTCCTCTCTTCTGTTGTGTTTACTCAAGTGCACTCCCCTGTGCTAAATGCTATCATTTCTATGTCCCCAAATGTCTTTCTGCTTTATCTGTACTACTAATATTTAACTGGTTTATGGCTACTAAATAATAATTCCCTAACACAAGTAAACAGCATCCACAACTTATTTTTAATGGAATGTTTGATGTCATCTCTGAAATGAAGCCATGATGCTCTCCATCGCCAACTTTCACACGTCGTGATAGTTTTCTTATCTTGTCATGTAACGAAGAGCCTTAAGTGCACGCAATCGATTCTAATCTTATGGGTGTGTAGAAGGGCATTGTCTAACACATATCACTGCACTAGAGCTTCATTGTACTATACCTACTTAATTATCTACTTGGATTACTTTTCAAGTAATTTGTTCAGAATTTGTTCAGTACCATAGTTTACTTTTCAGTACTCAGTTCAGACAGAAGATGCATGACATGACCTTTGTAAATCTTGATTTTACAGTTTATGTCTAGTCGTTTATTAATCAACTGTCTTTAATTGCGTCATTTACATTTAATCACCCTATTAAATAAATTATCTTAATGATTTAAGAAATAGATATTGTTTTGGCCAACACATCCTTGTACTACTTGACCTTCATGTACTCATAAATCATTTTCCTGATGCTTTGTCCTTTAAAGATGTCGCGTAATCAGCTGTTGCAAAATCTCTGAAATCTTGTTCAAATTGAATCTCTCCAAAAGAAAAGAGTCAGGTCTCACATATCCCGTCACATCCACAGACGTAAAACATAGATCGATAATTTAGATTTAGCTATTCTATCAGCGCAGCGTCCAATTTCATTCTCCTCGGTGTATTCTTATGTGCATACTTACTGTTTCGAAGCAATACAGAAAGACACTAAGATAATTCGACTAAACTTTTCCATATTGAAGTATCTCAGTAGTTACTATTACTACACTTACATACATACTTCTTATACTATACACAAAATTGAGTACCTACCAAAGTTAGCTTTGCGGGTCGAGTGTCTCTTTAGTGGGTACAGTATCTGAAAATAGTGACTAATTAAGGTCCGCCTGCTGCAGTAGTTACTGTTTTCCTACTCCGTATTGGCACAAATAACTCGCCTAATTGTCAATCAATCTGGCTGTAATTAGTCTCAAAATTTAGATTAACTATCATGGAGGGTCACAAGGCTCAGACTTGTTACAACTTTGACCTTTAAAGGTTCTGGTAGACAGATTTCAAAAATATTGGCGGAATTCATTTAGGATTTGTTTTAAAATGTAACCAAAATTAAACCTTTTTTGCAAAACGACAAATATTACAAAGGATTAAGTAGTCCATAGTTGAAACAAATCGTTAGACTGTGATAACTATTTACAATTTCTAATATCGACCGAACACACAATTTTTCAAATTGAGTTATCTTTGCTTTCCTAAAAAATAAAATTAGATTTTTTGTATTCAACTCAATGTAAATTAATACCTAGTTCCTCTAGATGCTTGTGTGCAGTGCACTACAGGCGGACATTGAAAGACAACAACCCATTGTTTTAACACAGATTACATTATATGACAATGATAATAATGTGTCATACTGTGGCGAGTGCTGTAGCCTCCAACAAAACAAAGGATATTTAATCTTCAACTCCGTACAGAGCCCCCATTACTCGGGGAGCTTCTGTTACGGCTTGCCGTAGGTTATTGTCTAATGCAATATAATTTTCAAATTTTCGAGAACCTGCAGTCCATTTCAGTTAATTATTTTTTTACTTCAGAATTTTGTATAATTATTTGGCAGATAATTCAAATCCCAAGAAGACAATAATACTATCAGGGGTTAACCTAAGTGCGTCTGAAGTAATGTATCGAGTATAATCTGTAATCATTTAGTATTACATACACTAACAATCCGTCGTCATCGTAGGTAGAATGAGTACTATTGTTAGTTCAATATCTTGTTCAATATTCAGTGATAAATCACCTATGAAGGCGTAATATCTTTAGTGGTGGGGAGTGTTAGACATGTCTTTGTGTATTTATTGTAAGTTGAGATGTGTCAAGTGAGCGATAGCGGATTGAAGACAAATGATACACGACAAAATATTGGAGCACATAGCATTTTGCTCTGTTAAGTATAACAAAGCGAAGAGTTGCAGAAGCGTGTTTGTATAGAGACGAGAGAGCTGAGTAGAATGTACAGTGCTCAAGTCAGAAAGATTAGAGACTGGAGTCCAAAGTTGAAAGTAAAGCAAAACAAGAGAAACTCTTGGAGCCCCAGGGAAATTTGGGTTGGTTTGTTAAGCCATAAAGTCAAAGCCAACATCAAGTCACCATTCACAATAGCTGGACAAATTTGCCAACACAACAAAACACAACAGACGAGAGCTGAGTCCCATATCGCCAGTCAGTACATACATCTAGCTAAACACCATGTATTAGTATGGTCTTATATAGAAAGGTACGTTTATGCAAAAGAAAGAGTATTATGTAGAATGAATAGCATGACTCATGACACTAACTAAGCAAATATCTCACTGCACAGGATCTCATAGGAGAGAAGGCACAACTCGCATGCACGTCAAATTACATTGAGCGAGAAGACGATGCGACAGAAATGAGCAATACCAATAGATGCCAAGCAAACCGAATACAGGAACATGAGTGCTCACATATTTCGGTCATAAGGCAAAGTAAAGCAGACTACATGCCACCATGGAACACATTTACCAAACCGAACTAAGACAGCTCTACCTTCTACACTCCATTGTACCCGACAAAATTGATCCTCTTTAAAAGGTCATTAGTTTTCACTGCTGTCTGTCATATGCTTACACAGTACACTAGGGATGATCACTTGACTTGCAATTTGTCTCTTTTAGCTCCTAATACAAATTGTAAATTGCATGTACTATACTGCATATATCAATTCGCCTTCCGGATATGTACTTAGGTCCTATAAATATCCCCAATACTACGTAATACCTAAGTAATAATACATTATTGTCTAAAACCCCATTTTAGTCTCCAGAATACCTGCAGCGTCTGCTGATAATGGCCAATCTCAAAAATTAGAGCCATGAATCCAAAATTTGAAACGCATGTTAAGACTACAGTAATTTAATTGAACGTATAGTATAGGAGTTAGTATCAATAAAGTTGGAGATTGCAAGTGAGATTAGTTGGAACAAACATAAAAGTTGGTTTAGCACTCCATTGTCACAAAATACAGAATGTGTAATTCACGAGTGTGCCAAATAGCTCTAGATAAACTGGGACTAGCTACCTGGTGGATATAAGCACATCTTTTTCGTATCAGTTGCAGTAAATGAGACTGCACTCAGTAACAGCGACTACGAGTGGAAACAGTGAGGTAAACCGATGAGGTTTAATGGCTAATTTTGCGAGTGAGAAAGTACTCATTTGGCAACTGAATGCTCTGCATGTGACCCATTTGATACACTACATTGACCTGGATATGTATCCGTAACCCAGCCGCTTTCAACCTTTAGTAGATGTCAGATGTCCTACTGAGAATCCGGAGGCTACGTTCTCTTTGGCTTTCACCTCTGCCCTTCCCTATTGTGTTCTGCATTGACGTATGGATGGAATGAGTCATCTAAAATGAATGACGCGAATTAGAGAATTAAGTGGCCTTGTTCGCCAAAACTCCTGATACGAGCAGGGCAGGGGATCTTTTGCAAAGTTTAAATATAAATGTCACTTGCATTCTATTTCCAGTTATCTACTGTCCTATAAAGTACAATCGAACTTGTGTACACCGAAATGCTTTCACAATAGAACTGCATACACATAATATAAGATTTACTATCTGTAGTTGGTGCTCCCAGCATCTGTTAAAGGCTATGATTTGTTGATATTTGCACTATTTTGCTATTTATGGATGTGCTCGAACTAAATGCTACAATACTATTTTAGGAACTTTTTAAGGTGACGTGACCGATGTGACGTGATGTGACATTGGGAAAGGTTTGTCGGTGACATCAAGGGAATCTTGATGTGACACTATTTAACTAGGATTACTTGGGTCGGTGTGTAGTTAGGGGTAGTAGCCGGTGCCGTAGGCTCTACTTTGTAGAATAGATTGATTATTGTAGCGAATAGGCAAGTTTCTCATGCAAACAAATGAAATTAATGGAAATGAAAGGCCTAGTGGATCTAATACTCGTCAGTGCGAATTTAATGAGTTAGTTAATTCCATTCAATTTCATTCCTCAAAGTTCAGATGAGGGTAGTCGGCGAGAGCCTCGTCGGAATCCTGATTCTATTTCCGTTCACACACATTTACATCAGAGAGAGAAACTTACTTTTGGGTTGAGTTGTCAAAGGTGCCGACTGAAACTAAGCGGTGAATCTGGACTTCTATTCGTTGTCCAGGGGCACTGTGCAGTCGCCACCAGCATGATGTAGGTCCTTCCAGTTCTGGGGATTTCAAGTGAACCCATGAAAGCCCTGAACGAGTTGCCACACTCCGGGATGTTATGCTCACGTTGCAAACTAAAAGAATTCATACACATTCATGAGTTTATTTATTTACTTTATTCATTAGGTTCATTACTGCCACTATTTTACCATAAATACGCTCAACACTCAAAATAACTCTATAACTCCGCTTGTTAAATAGAAATGTTATAAAATATTGCTTTATACAGATTTTGAGATGTAGATGGGTCAAGCACATAAAATTGTAGCTTATTTCGAGCAACGAAACGCGAAAATTTAATATAGTATTGATTGATTGATTGAGGGGCATTTTTATTTTTACTAACTGATAATCCTGAAATGCAGACATATTTGATTGAATACTAAGAATATTATGACCAACGAAATAAAGAGATCTGCAGTGTGTTTGGGCTTGAATTATTTATAAATATTATTCCCACTTAGGTATCTATCATTGGGTCATATTCGTGTTGTTAATCGTTCGTATGGGCATTGGGCATTCCTAAGGGTGTATGTACAGTGTGGCACAACCCTTTTTTACTTTATTACTTTCTTTTTTCTTACGCTAACCCCAAAAACTTTGACCAACCTTTCATACTTTGTACTTTCATCAGTATTTTAATCTACACGAACTCAATTTTGGCGTGACAAAAATATGGAAATTTTTAATATAGCATGAAGTTGTTAATATGAAGTAAGAAAAGTGGTAATGTGTGGAGAATTTGTTGACACGATAGTTTTCATGGTTTATTCATGTAATATCATATTACTAATATGTGTATTTTGATTTTGTCTGGAACATCATTGGCTATTGACATAAATTATAGATCATCTAAAGGACTGACGAAAAGGCAGAGATGCATTGAGGCTATATAGTATACTCTCATTGTATGACGAAAGTCTGGTGGAGGGATAGAGAAAGAAGGATTTCCTTTCATTAGTAAACTAACACAAATATTAGTACATACCTTAGTGCTATGGTATTCCCTATTCTGTGTAAAAGTGATCAATATTCGTCCGAAGAAGCAATAAAGATTTTCCTAGGAATCTTAACCTTCCAGCCAGTCTGCAGTTAGACAACTCAAGAAAGACGGATAGCTGTAATATTGCAGAATCCAAGTGACTCTACCCAGACTTGCTCAATGGCTGTGTGTTCGCAGAGAAATGGATGGAGTGATGGTATGTTTGGAGAAATGGAAAGCGTCATGGAATAACATACATACCACAAGAAACTGGAGCAGGGCAGAGTAAGTAAAATAAAATTGATTGATGGATATCTATATTGAGTGAAGGAGTGAGTAAGTGGATTGGATCTATTCAGATCCGTCTTCTCCTCTTCCCAAGGCAATACTTAACCATGTACCTACCTACATTTTCTATGCCTTCTCCCGTTCTACCTAAAAGGCCTTTCCTGTGTCCCCGAACAAATTCTCATCAGCTTATATTCACGTGCCTGTACTTTTCCGTTGATAGGAACCACTGTAAGATATTTTGTATTCCTCTTATGTGCATATAGTAGGCTTGAAATAAATAACATTTTCTTATACAAACTGATCAGTTGCACCAAAAAATAACATATAGCGCACCCGGGTTAAATATTCGGTTTTTTGGTTAAAATCTTCCATTATAAATGAATAGGTTGTCAGGTTTCGTATTACTTCACCACGAACCGTTTTCTTTTGCATTTTTTTTCTAGGGAGAGAATAATTTGAGACATTGGGATGTCTTGGTAGACAAAGTGAGCTAACAAAATTATTAATATTTCTTCTGCGATGCCACAAATATTGTACATATTAGTGATATTAAGTCATTCAAGATGATCTGTTATTTATTGGCAAGCGTAACTCTCATCAATCTCTCTATGAAAACTCGACTACTCTATTAGGAGTCAATAATTCTTTGGAAGCTCATCATTACCGTAACGTAAGGCGTGATTTTCCATTGAAACTACGGTTTACAGTAGATGCAAAGAAACTCCATATGGACGAAAGTCCATATAGAGTAAGATAGTATTATAATTATGCTGATGTGTTTAGCTTGGTTGTTTACAATTGTGTTTTATGCATTTTCCATGTTGACATTAACTATTGACGTTGGTGAAAGTAGGGCTACGTAGAAAGCAGTATTATTGCCGAGTGAGTGCCGACTAGGCATTTTTCCGACTTACCATCTGTTTGCAGTTAGTATATGCTGGGTAAAATATTGCTTTCTGTTTCTCCACAAAGCAAATCTTGGTACTATATTTATAAGTATATTAACTTACGTAAACTATGTATATGGAGCAAAAAACGACGTCTTAAGTTGGTAGGTTAAGTCAAATGAAAAGCCATTAATAAGAAAGCAAAAGCCCGAGACTCATGCCCTGGCTGTTTTGTGTGTCGTAGATAAAGCGTGGAAAGTCTATGCAGTCTTAATATATTTTATATTGTTATGCATAGCAATGTTATAAGGTCTAAGGAGTCAAAAGCGGAGCATGAAACCGATATCGAATTGTACTATTTCGACTTGGGTGCTGATTTCGGGGATCTAATGTGATATGTATTAATGTATTTGTGAGATATCTGAGTTGGTATACAGATTATATGTAAGTATACGTTGATGTCTTCATGAACTCAGAAAAGCGTATTTTAGACAGGACTCGGTTGGTAAGAAAGCTAGGAACAAGAAATTAAGCTGCTTGCCCTGACTACAGTTGGCATCCTGCGGCATTCGTTTGGCATATCTACAGCCTACAAACCGTAAAAGCATTAACTAACTCACAATGAGTCTGAGGCAGCCACAATATTATAATGCAAGGACTAAGGACATACATTATATGGGAATGGAATATGGGAAATTCAAAAACTCGCCTTAGAGTTGGTGAAAGAAAGTATGTAATAAGACTGCTGACGTGGTTACACTTAAATTGACTTGTGGTTGCTGTTACATTACCATAAAAGTAAATATTAGCTTACTTAACTGCTTCCAATGTATGTCCTATCGAAACGGCAGAGAAACATCAGCTTATCGTGGAGAAGGTCGTAGAATATTAATTTTCCTCCTCCACTACGATCTACGACAGAACATATTGAAATGCCGCCTGTCACAGACTTCGGAAATTAGAGATTGAATATATATCTTAAGGTTAGGATGTGATGTACCTATTTTATTCAAAAACATTCAGATAAAGCACACCTGGTGTATCGAAATATTATGCTTTAGCAATTGGACATGTCACTTTGACAGATTTTACGACAACCGTTTTGAAATATAGCTCTCCTTAGTGTCCTCGACAGCTATTCATTGCCCAATAACCTATGACTAAACAAAAATCCTTATTGTATCGTACAAAAAAGAATTTCTCCAGGAAATTGGATCCCAATTTAATTAGCTACAGATAGTAAGTATAAGTATATAGATCATTAGAAATGACTATACTAGGCTTGGATAATGTACAACTGGAAAAAGTTGATGCAAGTATTTACGTCATAATATGTTTACGTAATTGAGTGTGGACAGTGAATAGCGTGAACATTTACTGCGTGCATATAATTGCTTATCTTGTGTTTGAAAAAAGAGAGCTAATGTAGCTCCCATATCTGGCGGTGTACGTAAGTAGAGAAAAAGTTTTCTGCTATGATTTACGACAAAAGCAGGGTTTGCTTTCTTTGGTATAATGTACTTATGAAGACAAGCGTGTGTGTAATAAGGCAAGAGAAAGCCCTCCATCTTTTATCTACAGCTAGCTGGCTTGGTGAACTAAAAAAGATGAATGATAGGAAAGTAAATGGGATGTGGGGTGTAATTAGGGAAAGTATGCTACTTTTAGTGCAGCAGCTTCCAAAATTACAATTTATCCAGAGTGTGTTTTGTGTCTATTATTTGTATAATGTACTAATAGGGAATACTTTCATCCTAATAGTAATTTATGGGATGCATTTGCTCTGCTTAAGGCTAATGAGATATGAAGGTACTGCTTTTGCTTACACAATGTGCTGAAGATGTGACGCAATAGACCACAACTAAGTGCACTATATATTTTCCTATATCTATAGAACAGATGATTTATTTTGCAATATACCCCATGTATTTAAATATCGCTTATACTAAAATATACAGAGTTAGATGGATCTGAATTTACTATAAGAATCTTCACAATGTTATTGTTAACTCATTAGTTCGTCCAGACGAAAGATAGTTGCGTATTTTTAGCTCTCCTTTCGATAGGTCGATATTTAGCGGTATTTTTGCCGGGAATAGATCGAGATGTAATGTAAACACCCAGCAGTGATGATATGTTTGTATTTTTAGACACAACGACTCCCGATGGAAGTAAGTAATGCGGTTGCTGTAGTTTGGATTTGGTAGTTGGAGTAAAGGGAAGTAGAAACTCTGTCAACTCATCTCTGGTGATTTGAGTTGAGTTGTGTGAGTTTTTTCAGTTTCCCCATCCACAGTACAAGCAAACAGAGTTTCCCAAGAGTTCTTTCTGATGTCATGTCACTTTGGTTGGAAGTGTAACCGTAGATTGTAGTGGACTAGACTTGAATTTTCTGGGTCTGATGTGTTTTGGTTTGGGAGAGTCAGGCCGTCCAGTTGAGATTACTAACTTAAGAGTTGACTTTGACTTGAGATGAATAGACTTCTAAACTCAAGTAGATTGAAGATATCACGGAGAAGAAAAGAATAAGAAGTCAATGCCAAGCGGAATCAAAGCCAAAGGAAAAAGCATTTTGAGGGAAATCACAAGAAGGCAATTCGGGACACTGACCAAATCTCTTTTTTGTCACGAGAAGAGTTTCCTTTCAGAACCCTACTCTTGCTCTACTCTACTATCTTACATTATCCCGTGTTGCTAGTAGCCAACTCTGCCCGACTTTCCCCCACCATTTATATTGTATATGCTTCCGCACAAGTCCATTCCATTTTATTGTGCAAAAAACTCTCTCTTTCTATTCTATTCATATTTAAAGTTTTTAAATGTCCAGCCAGCTCAGTCAAGTTCTTTTCTATCATGTTATTTACTGTACGCACACAAGGAGGGGACGTGTGAACCTCAATGTGAGTCATCTGGGTCCAGACTACATAAGAAGATTATACTTCGTAATACGTCGCGCACTAAAGGACTCGTCTCCCTATTCAATCCATTCATTTTTTCTCTCTTTTGTTACGAGCACTCAGGTCAGAGCAAAATGGGAAAACGAGCAAACAAACACATTAGAACTTTTCTAGGCTTTGTTGTTAAAGTAGCCATGTCACTGCCATTATATGTCAGTCTTCGCAAATTCTAATTTCGGACTAAAGGATGTTAACTTTACTCTTCACTTTAAGTGATTTCTCTAACAAATATTTTCCGCAATATGCAGAGAATCTTAACTAGGTCACATGTGGTCTAATTTATTAATGTTACTATATTTGCATGTTCCAAAGGATCAAGTTTTAATCATTATTAAGTGTAGGTATCTAAGTACCTTGACATGATGTGAAAAGAGCAAAGCCCAGAAGAAATTACTTTCAGTAACAGGAAACTCTGGACTGTTGTAAATGTAAATTAAAATGGCTTTAGGCAACAACTCTGCTTAGCATGTGCACATTTTTAGAGGTAAAGGAATGGCATCTGTAAGTGTGGGTTTTGTTCTGGGCACGAAAAGATACATATGTTGAACCTGTTTTATTTTGACTTTTAGCTTCTCCACCAAACAGGAGAGCATTATGGAGTCAACTCAAGTCAAGTATAGTCTAAATTTACCCTAGATTTGAACTTTTCTGGGAGAAGACAAAGCTTGACAAGATTTAACTCACAAGCTCTTGTTTCGTATTCACCAGGAAACTGGAATACGAATCTGGAATAGTGATTCCACTCTGAATTCAAAAACAAGTGCTCAAGTCAAGATGAATAAAGAGACTCCTTTACTTTTACATAAAGCGATGCAAGTACTATATGTAAATATTAGTATAACCTTCGTTCTGTTGCTTTCCATGGTCATAGGATATCTGTACGTAGGACACATTCATACTTTCGCTACCCCTTACATCACTGCTACGTAATACATTCTTTTTTATCCCACGAACTACACAGACCACGTACTACAAAATCTGTGCTGTGCTGGCTGCAATAAATTAATAGGGCTAAGTATATGTACATCAACTAAATATCAGACAACCAACCTATGCATTATGCACTGCCGTACATGTTAGCTTAAGTATAGGTGGTTGGTGTGAATAATAAACCTGCCAACACACAATGCTCCCTTTCTAACGCAAATTATTCTTAATTGGAGAAAACCAGTATTTTTGGCTATGGTTGGAAAAACTTTCTGTTTCCACTCACCGACCGACGGCTACGGAGTCATTTGGCTGTAGGAGGCGAATGCCCTAACAAACGTGAGCTATCTCTCTGCAGATTCGTTTAAAGCTTTTATTTACCTACATGACACACAAATGATGACAACATGCGGCTGTTGGACTGCAGATTTTAATTTACTTGCCAAAACGTAGCCTCAGCTTGCATCACATTTTAAGGCGAGTTTATAATGTTTGTAATACCCTTCTGATTACAAATAATATTATCATAAATCAATCTGTGATGGGAAGCTGTCAAAAGTAAATTTCGTGTAGATATTAATCAACGCTTGCATTAGATGCATTAGTCACTAAGACTGTAGACGTGTAAATTAAAGTATGTAGCAACCTAATTTCGTTTGTGGTAATGACCCAAGGTACAGATATCTAAGAAACCCACCTAAGCAAGCAACCTAAGCAACTTATGAAAATATGAATTACTGAGCGGATCATGTAACTTGGTCTACAAATGTCATCCACATGCAAAAATAGAAGCCTTTGAAATACAAACTCAATTAGCACACACTGTGAAATCAAAAGACTGCCTCTACTGTAACAGGTTATGCATGACTGCTAACTTTTACTACATTAGCAATTAGGTAACCCTGTCCTGTAAACTGAAAAATATGCACCGATGTGTTCTAGGAGCTAATATTATCATTATATGGACTATATACTACATTGACTCCCCCCTCTTATGTAAGTGCTTGATGTTTGACATTTTTAAGTCTAAAAGTTTGAAGTTCAAAAATACAATATAACGACTTTTACTCGAACAACTTGACTGTACCTTTGTGATATGACTTAAAAGTGCTCAGTAAAGGAATGTGAACATTTACAATTCCCTTCTGAACGGAATTAATCAGAAAAATGATGACAACTTTCATGTTATAATGATCGGTAAAGTGCAAGTACTATGTGAAGTAAGTGTAGGGAGAGTCATACAAAATATTATGTTCAAAGTCTCAGAAATAATGATATGGCCATATCTAGTAGATATTGTATTGTCGATGCTGCTACACAAATGTAAAAATCGTTTTTTTCTTGTTTCAATATCTACGGTTCAGAACCTGGTAATGCCGCGTACATAAATCGATGACCTTTCTTCCTAGACAAATTAGTCTCTCGTTCTGGAAATTACTAGCAGCAGCGACTTTTCCAGGTTCTCCAAAAGGGAAACCTTCGTTTATTAATTTCCCGTCTCATTCTGCACGCGATTCCATAAATTGTATTTTCGTGACGTCTTATGCATTAAGTAGTACGTACTTAGTACTATACGCTAGAAGTTTGTTGTATCCATTGTGTTTTAGGAGTAATAAAATGCTAACTAGCTCTTGTTGTAGTCAGTTAAACAACTTTTTCTGTAATGCTGCGATAGGTACCCCTTTACTATGCTGAACAAAAACTCCCTATGACGTTCACAGATGCTTGTGTAAATGTACGCTTCACATTTCGAAAAACTTTCAGCCTTGCCATAGATAGATAGTAACTTTCGTTTCAATACCATATTAATTGAATCATATACGTAGAAGAATATATAAATCTACTAATACTTGGTTTTGTGGTTGGCAGAACTGACGACAATTAACGGTTAAAGCCATATGCATGGCATGCACCAATTGTTTACTTTACTTATTTATCGCCTGTTACATAACAACATTCTACTTAGCCTTAGTGCCTTAGCTGTTACTGTAACCTAAAATTGGAGGAAAATCAAATTAAGTGTTGCATAAGCACCTGTCTGGTGATGGATCATTGCTACATGCAGCTCAAAAAACACATTCTATATCACAAAAAGCCCCGAAGAAAACTCAAAAACTAGTGCATAATGTTTTAGGTGATAGTCTCGACTCATCCCAGCCTTAATTCAGCAAAGGACGGTTAAGTATACACTGATTACACATTACAATTTTCCTATATACAGTTACACTACTGATTTTATAATTTTCCAAATACCATTCTCCAAGAACTGTCTCATGTAATAAGAGATGGCTAAACGGATCTGACTTGATAAATATTTTCCGAATCCAACAGCACACCGTCTGCACGAAGTGAGAACTGGGGAAACCCATTGCATATTTAATAGTTTAATAACGTTGAAGCGGTACCTGCACACGGAAAAACCCATTCCGAGTACTAATCTTAGCAGCCAGCTATTCACGGGAATTACTTGTGACCCTAAGCTGCTGAGGCACCCTTTTAATTCGTTTACATTTACTCCAATCGTGCATAAATTGGCTCATGTATTTATCTATCAAGTATGTTTGTGTTAATTGTTGTAACATATCCTTCTCGATTTAATCTCGCAACAATTAACAATCTATTTCAAGCGTAGGTATCAGAAAACCTTTTTGTTAGTATAGAGTAGTAAGCTTACACACGATGGTTGTTTTGGTTTTATAAAAAACGTCCCAAACTGACAAATTACGATCTGTTAATCACTAAATAAACTGTGACAAAGACCAGAGAATTAACAACATTTTTAACTATTCATGGAGACAATGAGCCAACTATGGATAAATACAATACAAATACATAAAAACATCTACAAACCTTTGTTACATCACTGTTACGTTTATGTCATACAATTCAATCAGTTGTTGCGCTTAAGGATATTAAGTGTAACATGCATTTTCATGATAACATTGGCTTTCATTCTGTCGAGTCTGTAGAATCAACTTAACGTTTCGTTTATATACGTTTACGTTGTGAATGGTGCAATATGTGCGGTGACATTAATAATCACATTTTTGAAATATTTGGAAGAGATTTATTGTCCAGATACTAGATGATGATGACAAATAAATTGGTTGAGTCAGGCTGAGCAGAAATGACAATAGACTCTTCTATTGCTTCTAACTACAGAATGTAGCCAACAAGCGTAACAATTATTATTCCGTAGTACTTGCATGTACTCAAGTAGGTAGTAGGTACATGTAAATGCATGCTTATAATATACATGTAGGTAACAGGATCCCGGATTAGCAATTCATTTACTCCATAGTAGTTCAAAGTCATGGTCACATTTCGGTTGTAAAGGTTAAGGTCTACATAAATTCTCACAGCATTTCATATGCATGGAAGTAGGTACTAATAATTGTAGCTATCACTATTGAACCCCATCGATAGATTCATCATTTTTCAATAGCAATCTAAGCGTGGGTTTGAATAAACATTGATCGTATTGACCAAAACATTGAGCAAGAAATTGTTTCATTATTACCGTGAAATTAGCTTGTGTAGTTACAAATTAATTCCTACCAAATACTACAATAACCAGTGTACCGTGGAATTGCCTACAGACTCAGTACTTAAAAGCACAGAACTCTCTAATAAACATTACCGAAGAGAATTTAGTCGTTTCTAGTTCAAACGTGAAAGTCGTGATGGGTCAGCCTATAGAACTTACTTCAATAGCTCACGAAATTAGTGTAGAAAATTTCTTGGAAAGATTAGGTAAAAATAAACCTTTTAATCATCAATCAATATACATAAAATCTATAAGACATAACTAATTTGAATGTTTATTGTATAGGAGGCTACTCGTGGTTTCAATTATGGGCCACAATCTTGATTATATCTCCAGAAATATCTGCTGCTATGATAGCTCTCTCTCCAATCTTTACTGGTTCTAGTCATGTCTACTTTGAATGCCAAACTAGCACAGATATTGTCAAAATGTATGCTGACGAGTTGTGCGAAAATGGATGTAATGGAACATTGCGCCCTACAAGTATACATTCTTCAATTGTCCAAGAAGTAAGTGCACATTTTGAAAATCGCTAAAATACTTAAATGGACAACATTTTAATGAACACGGACAACATTTCATAAATAATTTGGGATTATAAAAATTGTGTGTTTTAACATTGAAAATAGATATTGAAATGGTGGAAGAAATACTGGATTTGGCATGAATTTTAACGAAAGATTTTTTATTTCTGATTAGTGGAGGATGATATGCGACTATTCGTGGATGACAGACACGATGACAAGTGTGCAAATGTTTGGCAGTATGGTAGGAGCTATAGTGTCCGCACAATTCGCAGACAGATATGGAAGAAAAACAGCATTTTTTACATTGTGTTTTATGATGGGATCCTTTGGATGTGCATCTGGACTGGCACCTGACCCTTATTCTTACTCCGCAGCCAGATTTATGGCTGGGTTTGCAGTAGGAGGTGAATTATTTATCTCTCATTAAGTTCCGAGCAGAATATTTAATTGACCATTTTCCCAGACTATAATCATTTTTCATGCAGGTTGTTTTGTAGTTTACTTAAACTATCTGATGGAGTTCTTAACACCAGCTTATAGAACAATTTGTGGCTGTGTGAGCTTATGGGCTGTTGGAGAAATGTTTTTGGCATTGCTTGGGTATTTGCTACCTGACTGGCATTATCTCACATTGGCAACTTCTTTACCAGTTTTTGCAATATTTTTAGCCTATCCGTAAGTACACATCTTATTTATCTTTTACTTTCAATTACTTTACTCCTTTCCACATTGAAATGTATTTTTCTGTTAGATTCTTACCAGAAAGTCCTCGCTGGCTACTTTGTCACAACAAAACAGAAGAGGCTATCGACGCTTTTTCCAGAATAGCGAAAACAAACGGTCGGGAGCCGATTAGTTCTGAGGAGATTCAGAAACTCCAAGATATTATAAACTATGAAGCAGAAAAAGACAATTCTTCTCGTTTAGCCAAATCGCTAATGGTTATTCAAAATCCTAAAATTCGTAACCAACTGATTGCCTATATGCTTGCATGGTTTTCCAGTGCAATAGTCTATTATGGCATTAGTTTCAACATGAAAAATCTGAGTGGAGATCCATACCTAAACGTCTTGTACATGGGAGCCTTAGATTTGCCTGGCAGTTTTTCTGGAATCATCTTCAACAATTTGTACTGCAATATACTTATATTTTTTTTAAGTAATTTTTCCGAATTTTGAAATGTATTTTCTCGTTTTAGATTTGGTCGTCGTAAGACCTTTATTGGATTCCTATCTTTGGGTGCAGTTTTCTTGGTGACTTTACTAGTCCTCACACTAACTAATGTCATAGATGACGATCCTCATTATGTCACTATTTTGTGTCTCATGGGACGATATTGTCATGCTGCTGCTTTTGCAGTGATGGCGTGCTTTACAGCAGAATCCTTCCCAACTGTTGGTCGTGTTACCTGTATGGGGCTATGTGCAGTTGCTGGAAATTTCGGAGGATTCTTAGCCCCTCAAATGGCTTTCCTCGGAACAGGTACTCATTTTTGATTATTTTCTTTATTTCCCTTGTGGCAATTCATTTAATTAATTTTTCTTGTAATTATCCAGTAACTCAGTACGGCCATTACATTGCTTTCTGCGTGTTTACCTTTACAACTGCTTGTGGAGCTTTACTTGTGAACGACATGAAAGGAAAACCTTTGGAAGATAATATGCAGGAGGAACCAAAGTGAACTTGTGATGCAGTTGGTGCAAATATAAGTCGCATTTGCGTCATTAGAATATAGCTGAGTATTGAGAATCGCATTTAGAAGCACTACAGTGCATTTGTATAAAGGGATGTGTTTAGTTATCTGTATAAGTAATTATCTTTGTGTTTTTAATAAATGTATATGCAATCGTTTGTGTGTTAAACTCTTCAGAAAAGGAAGTTAGTAGGTAGGTACTTGCTGCAGTACATTCAAACCGGAACCTACGGAAACATGCAACTGCGGATTCCAATAAGTATGCATTGCATTGCATGTGAGTTGAGTGACAGAGTTGACTTATTAGCACCAAAGCCTTAATACCTTCGCAATGGCCTTTCGAATACAGATACCAGTGGGGAACGGAAGCCTGGATTAACTATTGAATAATTATGTAATACTTACTTCATAGAACATCTGCATATTATAGGTATCTATATGTAAATACATCCCACAATTTCTCATGAGCAGTTTTCTAGTTTTCATCATTCATAGCATACTCTTTCTGCATTGTAATCCATTGTAGGACTCAAATTAATCTACAGAGACGACGAGACGAAGACGTCATTACATATTTAGCAGTGCATTAAATATCCAGCATATTAACTTGTCGCGTTAAGGTCCAACTGTAGTGGTTGCATTTGCATGTGTTTCCCCACTCCGTCTTGGCAGCTATAACTCACCTAATTGTTATTCAATCTAGACGTAATTAGTCTC
>JABASH010002218.1:0-21271 GCA_019776445.1 Tomocerus maximus
TTGTCATGAAAATCTGCAATTTCATTGGCTAATTTGAATTTGAATCCACCAATCCCATGACAGCAAAACGTACCTCAGAAGGAACCCCAATAGTGTTTTTGGCTGTCCCGGACAATAACAATAATAATTTTTTTTAAGTTTAGGTGTCTCAAAATTGATAAACTTAAAAGACTGTGGTCCAATAAGTTATAAGTTCATGACTTTGTTTTTGTATGAGTTATGATATGAGATTCGAGTCTCACTCAAGATTCGAGATGCATGCAAAAAATCTCAGTATTACATTACATAGGAGTGTTTGGAGTATTGGAGTAGTAAATAATTATCACACATTTTTCCTAAGTATACAGTATTGGAAATTATCATACAATCATGCATTGCACAGCTCAATCAAGATATATTATACATACTTAGGCACAATAATATTAAGCACACATAAAGGCACTTCAGTTTTTGGATTGCATTGCAACTTGCAACTCATTCATTACTATCATTACTCATGTAGAGTGTAGAGTAGACTGCACACAGACTGCCACCGTGCTGCATACGGTTATCATTTGTCATTAAATGATAAAGTGTTGAGGTGAAAATTAGCTTATTTATATGTTAGTGCTTGATATTCTTTTTGTCATGATTTTCAATGACCGATATCTAATCTGAACTGTGAACTCAGAAGGTTCTATTTAAATAAAACGGACTATCAAACTATTCCATTATCAAAAATATATTATTATGATGTTGATGATGTTGAAGCCAAACATATATATAGTACATAGACCTGATTCAATGCACAGAGGCAGACGGGAAATTCTAATTCGGAAGCAGTATTTTTAATTCAATTTATTGTTCCAATTTTTATAATCGTTGATCGATATTAGAGATGACTGAGGCACTGAGATTAAATAATAGACATAGAAAGGTATGGGGGTAATGTAATAATATAACCATTTCTCTGGATTAAATATAAAGAAATGTGAGAGCCACACGGCCACACAGTTCAGAGTTGTCATTATAATTTATAACAACATATTATTATATTATGGGATGAGAAATAATGAGAATTGAGTATGTAGTTATAGTAGTAGTAGTTGTATGAAGTTATGAAGTATGTAGTTATATCATGAAAGTCAGTATATTTGATTTTTTGGTAAAATGAGAAAGAAATCTTTATTTCTTTGTGTCATGATTTATGATATACGTTACATACATTGTTACACATAATATATCCTACTTAAATCTTGTCCATCGAGATGGGTTGGGGAGTCAAGTCATATAAAAAGTAAATAACGTGCATTCATTGAGCATTGATATCTTAATTTTGATATGACCGACCTAATGAACTCAGCAGATTATAAAGTATATAAATGAAAAATGAATCATTATAATATTACCTTACTTTTTCTCACAGTAATTTCCATATAATATGCTCTACTTTAGATATAATCAGGTCAAAGGGATCGTGTGAATTTATTTTCATAGTACAGTGACTCCAAGCCAGAGATGCTACTAAAGACTCTAAGACCACTTAAAGTTGATATAGATTAGATATATAGTCATGCATTTTTTAATTATTCCTTTTGTTCAAATGACACTCTCTCATCTTATGTAGGGAGAAACAGCTTAGAAAATTCAAAGGTCAGGCAGCAAGATAATGTTCGTTTATTCTATCTGCTATTTCTGTCTCTATATGCGACATGCATTTGAGATCGAAAATTATGTGTAATCTGTAAAGATTGTTTTTGGGTCTTTATAAATCACCCTCTATTCCTTCGTCAGGTTATAGGTAAACTAAAGCGCAGTTGGGGTTGTGATTGTGACTCTAGACTTTTTATCTACGATAAAAAGATGAAATGATGTCAAAGAGGTCAAATGGGAAGTCAAGACTATTTATATGTGTTAGTTAGTAGTATATTACATTTGTAGAATGAACAGCTACTTACCTATATAAGGAAGTTTTGACAAATTTAACCTTGTTAGCCTTTCTAATGTTACGGATCGGATAATAGGAAGATCTAGGATCACGTACTAATGTCAATGTCATGTCATACAACGAAAAAATGAGGATACAAAAAATTGTTTTTGGGACATGGGTAAATAAAGTTCTATAAATGCGCATTTTTCAACTATTCTGTTCTGTCTCTCTAGTCTCCAGCAGCCAGCACATTGTAACTTATTATAGCTAACTCATTATAAATAAATAATGTGCGTCAGCTCTAAATTATGCTTTGTTTCTGATAAATCTATAAATCTCTGTGTTTCTTACTTGTGTGGTACGGTAGGTACCAGTGAGTTCATAAACCTATAATATAATATATTTAATTACTTTCTACTGGACTAAACGAACTGACCATAAGATGAACGGGTTGAAAATTGAGTTGAAATGGAAACACTGTAATATATAAATCATATTGTCTCACTTTTTTTGAATTACCTCTAGATATAAAGGTCAATGGTATCATGGTCATTTTATTATTTGGTAAAAATAATGTTATTATCTATGACATTTACAATGATTTATGAGTAGATGACTATTCTCTATTGTAGTATACAATCGGCAGTCGGTCTAGTAACTTTAAAGCTCATATTAAGCTAAATCATTCTAAATGCTAAA
The DNA here is from genome assembly GCA_019776445.1 of Tomocerus maximus. Lineage (NCBI taxonomy): Eukaryota > Metazoa > Arthropoda > Collembola > Entomobryomorpha > Tomoceridae > Tomocerus > Tomocerus maximus. The sequence goes on from JABASH010002218.1 coordinate 2,609, forward strand.
CCAACAATAACTTAAGTGAATCAATCATAAAAATCTCATGCATTTGCCTAAGTATATTTTAGTGTGAGGGATTCCTACTTCTTATTTTTATTATTTTTTCGTTTTTTGAATCATCATCATGGATAATATTTATTTTGATTTGTTAGAACAACAATGGATGGTAAAAATATTAACGTGAAATTCGACGAGGTGCTTCAACAAACCAGAATCTTGGTCAATGCTGAAGTTCTAGGATCGACAGTCTCTCAGTGTGAGTCTTTAATATCTGGGTGCCTTTTGTGTGAAGGTAGAAAATTAAGCCGGTTTCTGTACAAGCAATCTAGCTAACTGTCTAGCTGTACGTTTTAAATTGTTTTTCGAGGGTAGGAAGTAGTTTGTCGTTGTCTGGCTGTCAGTTGATTGTATCGGTCATTCATGACTATCATGACTTTTTTGGGGAATGCTTTTATTGATATGCGTTGTGTAAAGTATGCTGACGAAACCTAAGATGAAAGAATGTATCAACACAATTAATGGTTCACCACTTAAGACTTAGCTTGATGTCTTATTCATAATCCATTATATAATATCTTCTGTATTTAACACAATAAAGGATAGTGAATGCATATCAGCATATTATAAACTTTGAACCTGGTGTATTGTATGTGTTGATATGTAAATTATTAATATATAAAGGAATTCCAACCCATGCTTGATGCTTCTTTGACCTTTAATTTTTCTATTGCGTGATTCATGATGAGCTGTGTGCTAATAATAAAAATGCAAGCTCAATTATTTATAAAATAATAAATAGACATTCAAAATGGATGATTGTGCTAGTAGCAATGTGAATAGATATTTGGATGGATATCATACATGCTCTCTTAGCGAATTGTCCATGAAATTTAATGCAATTTAAAATTACGATAATCCATGCTGCGTGATGCACGGGAAAATTTTAAAAACAACCAACTTTACCTAAGCAGTCTAACATATTAAACCAACCTTTCAAATAGAATGGTTGATTTTACCTGCTACTATTCGATTTGAGTATAATATTTTGGAAATGTTTGCGTGATAAAGGTTTCTTTGATGGCGATTCTTATCTTAATATTTCAATGAATGCTGATTATAACTATACGTGAATACTTTCCGTTCTTTTTTGTTGGTCGAAGCAAGAGTACTATTGACACAATGCTGTATGCATACATTTTATATTAACTGTGATATTTTCTGAGGTAGCTTCTAATGTAATTTTTCTTTGCACGCTAAAGGAAAATATTATTGAATTATAAGTACAAAGTACAATCCCTTAATAATGGGAAAGAAAAGAGTTACTATTTTAAATGCATCTATAGTATCTAACCTTTAACATTGATACTACTATTAGTAGTTAACATAGCTTTTATTTGTGCACTAAATTAGTATGTCTCATTCTGTCTCATAATCTCACATTAATTATTATATTAATGTGCAATGGGGTAGTATAAACACACCTAACTTTGTTTTATTAATATTAAATACAACTTTGAGCACACCATAATACACGTGCACAGCAGTAAGTAATGATTAATGACGTTTGTTTTGATTTTTGATTCACGTCACTTCAAAGGCTTAAAATGATAACAACTTACTTCTTGTTCTAATACTCATGTTTATATTTATTGGTTATCGTAATTAATATAATATTGATAGCCGATAGCCACAGATATAGACTAACTGATAGCATTCATAAATAAGTGTAGCATAATATATGATGCATCTGACACAAACTACGTAGTACGTACTAGTATCCGTACTGTACTCTAATTTATAATATACCAAACTGAAAGAAACCAGAGCTAAGAGAGCAAAGACCAATCATTCAAAATATGTAGGCACCATTGGACTCAATTTTTGTCCTGAAATTATAAAGCACAAATCCCGAAGCATGTGCATTTAAATATTATGATACTTGCATTACACGTTGTGTAGTAATGTTTGATAACTAATCATGAGGAAGAATGGGATTAAAGCTGTTTCAATGAACAAAATTATTATTTTGACTCATGATGACCTCCAATCAAACTCTATAAGTATAGTAATGTCTATAAATGGGCTAAAATTCTATTATGTAAAGAGCAATGCTTAGAGAAATAATATAAATTCTTTCTAGGACAAAATCCATAAAGCTGCAGTGCATAAAGTGAACACTGTTTGTAGTACATATAAATCTTTCTGGCTGTGCAGTTCTGCTACAGCTTAGCTATATGCCTCTCTTTGGTCTATGTGATCCTAAAAGTCTGTTGGATCTGAAGTAAGTTGACTGGATCAATACTACAAGCCTATTGGGTGTCCTGAAGCTCACGCCACTTTGTCTCCTACTACATATAATAACATGTTATAGTATGCTATGCTCTCTTCCTTCCTCTCATTGTTTGTTGTGTCCCGTTGAAGTTGAGTCAGTTGAAATGATCTTCCTGTATGGAAATACCTTACATGGAGTAATCTAAAACTTTATTATCATACCATCGTGGCATGTGGAGGAATTGAGCCTGCTAACTGCTATGAGATTGAGATATATAATTATGACAACTAATTGCATACACTTACACTAGATGATGTTAACATTCTTAATATAATGTATTAACGGTGTTAGCTGATAATTTGTTTGCACATTTTGTAACTTCTGTTCAGATTTGAATGACTATTCTTAATGAAGAGCGACCCAGTTAATTTTATATCAAAATGAAAAAGCTAGTTAGTAAAACGCTAATTTTTACACGTTCATCATGCATGACACAGGTGTGACATTGACGTGACCGTTAGCAGATTGTGTCAAAGTCATTTTTATGACATATACTCAATAATACAACTGATAAAATTAATTGGGTTATATACTTTGGGAATTAGTATTACATAAAGATCTTAAGATGAGGTACTTAATCTAAATTTGATAAGAATAAGTAAAAAGATTGGACATAATGCAATAAAGGGTACTAATGATCTTAAAATGCGACCACCTCAAATTTTTAAATATGCTGAAATAAATACCCTGGCACTGCGGCTTACTATTAGCACGGTAAATACCTACGTACAGACACTTCAGCTCTTTAAAAAACCGTAGTAATGATTTGCAATACCGCACATTGTATTAGCGTGTAAGGCGGGTCATAATAATATTGACTGTATTTATATTATCAAAGTTTTTCCTTTACCTTTTTCACACATTTCATAACGTGTTCAATTATATAATGATGTAATTTACTGGATTTACTGAACTACTACTATTTTAATGTGGGAGAACAGTTCTGTCTTCCAAATTGAAATAATTTAACATATCTTTGAATCCTTCACGACCACAGCAGCATGACATACTGATTTTTTCCTTTGCATGTCCGTGGAAAGCGAAAGTAAACATAGAAACCCTTGTGTAGTTAGATAATAAAAATGATTGTAAGGGATGAAACAAGTCTCACTTCTCGCTTGGCTGTTGGCGAGTGTGTTTAACTGTTTTCGTCGTTTAACTGGGCTGGAATCTTCGTGTGGTCAAAATAACCATAATATACTCTCTCCTTTTCAGTGTGAGACATTTAATCAAAACATAAAAATTTCCTAACTATTTTCTGTACTCACATAACATTCTTTGACTTAATTAAAACCCAAACTGTATGCGGATATTATTCGGTTTATTTTACTAACGTTAGTTAATTGGGAATTGTTCATTTACTAATTGACATTAATTAAATATTACTTGAGATTAATGGCTAAGTGAATAGGTGCAACTACTTCTCATATTGGATGTTAATAGTATTGTATTCGTTTTTGTAAAGAAAATTAATCAGCTACTAATTAATCGGAGGAAATAAAGTTATCGTGTAGCTTATCTTAAAAGGCAGTTTTAGTAATCATAACAGAGTATCATCGAATAGTATAGTAATTGACCGGAAATGCCAGTGCAATAATTTCTATTTCGTTTGTTTTAACTGCTATGGAAAGTAACGCTAAATTTTTAATGGGTTACAACTTTCAAGCATTAAAAATAGATAATAGGGTCGATAATAGCGTAGTATTATTAGAAATTGGTAATTAATGCTTTTAATTCTTTTAGTACCAATCTGCAAAGTTTTTGTAATCTTCTATAGTCTTTTTCTGTGTTCTTCAATAAATAATACTGTTGTGTGCAAAAGCTTTTAAAGCTAATAAGTCTTGATCTCAATTTCTAAAAATTTGATTTGTTTTTTTAGTAAAAAGAAAAATGGAAGACGCGTTGGACTGGATTCCTGGAGGTGCGGCAGGAGCTGCGGCGATAGCTGGTGCAGTGGCAATGGGAACTTACTATGTAGCCACTCGACCTAAACCTGAATCTCCCATGTTTCCTCTCCATGAACAAGCATTCCTTGAACCTGTAAGTGAAATATTTTATTTATATATAGTTGTTTTCACATTTTATGACATTCAAGTATTAGTCACCCATTGTTGTAGTGACTGGATAAGCCAGGAAGTTTCCGTTTTGTCAAGTAGGATATCCTTTTGTAAACTGCACGGACATGTTTATCAGTCAATATCCTAATCTATCAATAGAGTGTAAAAATGACGTAAAGCAATACAGACGTTTAGGAGCTATTTTATAAATGTTTGTATAAACATAAGTCAAAGAGCTAGTGATAAGTCTCAACAGTTTTTCGAGTGTGCAAGTGTGCCGTCAATGTCAACTATATTTTGTTTGGTCAGCTTATCTTTAATGAACATAAGGTAATCAAATCACTGTTGACCGTAGAAAGGAAACATGTTATCAATTTATTCAACGCGGCTTTTGTAAGGGTATCGTGAGAACTGTTTACTTATCCCTATTTTGTAGATAAATTGATCTTCACTTAGTTAGGAAGCTTATTTCATTTTCAAAGTTGTATCTTCAGAATATCAGAAAATAGAATATTACAGTATATGTAGGTTATGTTACTATTTATCAAATCCAACTATTATTACTTAGGATTTTCGATGAGTACCAAATATTAAGTATAGAGCTGTATTCCATGTGTGCACAATGTGCAAGTTAGATAATTTTTGAAAACACAAATTATAGGTGCTGAATGTTGAGCTTAAATTATTAAAAATAGGATAATATTTGCTGCAAAGGAAATTAAACTATTAATAGCGGCTGAATGTTAACTTTGTAAACTGATTGTTGAGACAGTTGTAGCAGACAGGAAGGACATGTAATACTGATAATATGTTCCTTTCCTTCCGTTTGCAAAGTTGTAACTTGTGTGTAGTCTGTGGATGAATGCGATAACTTCTTCGGTAACTTTTTGCGAACCGAATCCAAGAGGAGCCGGGTAGGTGGCGAAAGGTTGTTGCGACCTAGAATGCTGTTGGGACGGTAAAGATTATAGATAGATGAGTTTTCGGGTTTTGGTGTATGCAACAACGGTGTAGGTAGGTTTAAAGATGAATGTTATCGTAGAATAGGCCAGTAATGTTGTTTAGCTGTTTTATTAAGATGCAGTCGTAGATTACGTGATGAGCATATAGGAAAAGGGAGAATTAAGAGTGAGAAAGTATTATTTGTTTTTAGCATGTAATGGGTTGGAGGTTGGAGTCTGTAGGATTAAATCTCAGTTGGGTATTGTAAAGGCTGGAGATAGGTGTAGGTAAGGTGCTCCCTACGTTCCTTCCCGAAACCCGAAAAAACTGTAGTCTATATTTAAATCGGCTACTGAAAGTGCAAAGGAGCCATCCCTAGCAGTACTTAGCAAGTTGTGTGTAGTTTATTTGCAAAACTAGCAAGAGCAATAAGATCAACCTTGTCATGTTTTATTCTGTTGTGGAGCCTAGAATCGTGTTGTTCCTCTTACTCAATCCTGTCTCTCTCTGCTCTGCTTTATATTATTATTGTGCTGACTGCTGACTCTTACACTGTATGTAATGTAAGCTAAGCTATGGCAAGCCCGATTCACACCGAGCTGCACGATTCTCACGATAAATAGAAGTTGAGCAGAGCACATTGAACACAGAGACAGACCCAACCAACAAAAGGAAACATTCACATTTTTAACATAGCACTTACAAAGACACAATCATACGCAATATATCCATGCAAATGACTACATGTGTAACATTGCATTTCGATCCTCTGTATTTTTCATTACATTTCATTTGCTATAGAAAGTCTGCACATTAAATGAAGGAGATGGCTGTTGTGTGGATTGGTAAGAGTGCAAATATTCCGTTTCGAATTCATTGGCAAACGTGTAGTACACTAAGGAACGGATGTTCTAATGAGAAAATAAAAAAAGCTAGCTCCTACATTTACATCATAGTATTAGTCTGTGTCATCAGAAAATGTCTCTCCTTCTATACATTATCTCGCTCTTTAATGGGTCACAGTAGTAAAACCAAAGCATATGATTTCTTCTGACTCTACCTTTCTTTACCTATGATTTAAGTCATTGCAACCAAAGTAAGCATGTACTTTAATGTGTACATACAATGCAATGAATTTAACGTTCGGTTTATTTCGGGCTCGGAATGACTCGGCCTTAAGATGAGCATATATAAAATTGCAGTGACAACGACATTAGCGTAGCATTTCAACATCTGCATACAATAAGACTCTACATTGGCCATGAAAGGTAGGGTGCTAGTACTTGTTTTACTAGTAATAGTATAAGTATACTATTTTGAGGCAGAGGTATGTACGTATATCCGTCGTAAGGTAAAGTAAGTCAGTGTGTTTAGCGTATAAAGGCCAATCTAAGGCACATCAACACATCTGAGAGACTAGACCATGTCAGCCAAACTAATAAAATGTTGTCTTGTCTTCGTTTATATACCCATTATTATGTCGTCGGGTCTGCATTTGTTCTGACTTCTAACTATCTAACTAAGAAACTAGCATAGTCTGATATACAATCCCGCATGCATATTAGTATAGACATGTTAACTATAATAGGTATGTATATTGTATAGACCCAATACACAATCAATAGTCCCTTTAGTGATATTTTTCCTGAGCACACACGCAACCAATCTATGCACTTGGAATTTTGTAAACCAGTACATTCTGGTGCTAACCAGTGATTTTAGATCGAAAATCGACATAGAAATTAGGAAAATACTCATGTGTCTATCTCTCCAGGGATGGAATTGCTAAGATGAAGACATTTGCATAAACTTGCGATGATGGTATTAACATAAATTGTCATGTGATTATGGTACTCTATATTCTGTAATCTGTAGGAGGATCCGTAATGTATGAATGTATGTTTGTATAAATATCTACTAAAATTCACGTAGCAGTAGTAGTGTTAGTGTAGTGTAAATAGATAGAGATCATTTTGGTTCATGTTCATGATCATAGCACAATATTTGCATCGAGTCGATAGCAGACAGGCGTTCGTGCAACTACTGCTAGGCAATATTGTGTAGATTTTCCCAGTTGGAGTTTTACTGCTCTGCTCTTGTAAGTATTGTTTCGAGTTGTTTCTCAAATGATATTTTGAGACTCATCTCATCTCCTTGTCGTTTTTAGTTGCCGGTTCAGCTCGTTTCGCATAGTTGACTTCTGACTGGGTGATACTATGAGACACGAAGGAGACCATCGTGATGTGATCATGTGAATGAATTTATGTGAACGGAGTTGTTAAAACAAATAAATAAGTCTTGTATTTTCCTCTACGTATGTCTCTGTACTCGATATCGTATTATAGGTAGTAATAAACAGTTAATACGTTTCTACAATGTTGCATCAGCTATATACTCTGTTGCTGATCTCTGGAGAGAATAACTTGGAAAGTTAAAAGATTTCTCGTAAATGATAGTTTACAATGTAGAAGGTTTTCCTGCTTACTTGCTACATAGCTAAAGTGTGTGTGTGCGCATAAATAAATGAGTCGAATGTAATAATAGAATAGAAGACTGTCAGTGATCGTTAGTTAGTCATTCACGTGATTATGTTCTATATAGTAATATCCTCACCTTTGTCCAACTATTAACAAATAATATCCTGCGTGATTCAGTAAAATAGTGTTTTCGCTTCTTTTAATAGTTACGACAAGGTCACATGAAATGTTTAACATTTAGTAGTAAAGAGTAAGGACGTTAGTATTTTCGGCAGTCATGTGGTAAAATTAGTTTCACAAGTTTCTGAACAGATAAGGTACATAGAACTTTAGATGTCTTCTAATGTTGTCATTGAGCACGTGCATGTCATATTTACAAAAATTATTAATACGAGTATATTTTTACACTTCGTCTTGTATCTGACTGATGTTTATGCATGAATCCTGTGTCAACAGTCTAATGAGTTAACCCTCCCATCCTCATCCATATGATTTTCTTTGCCACTTGTCGTAACTCAAATCAAATCTGTTTTTCATGAAAAGCATGCATAATATTTAATAGATTGAATTGTGACACGGATTAGTTTTAAAGCAAATCTGCCAACTGTCATGTCATGTTTTTCTTTACCAGTTTCATTTATGGTGCGTCACATATATTAAAATAAATAGGCAAGGAAAGTAAATTCAAGCTAAGGAAAAGGAAAATGTTATAACAACATTAGGTGATTGTGACACTTCCTCTTGGGCACTATATTTATACTTCATTTCACCTCAAGCAAGGAAAAATGTGTAGGTTTGATATAGGAGAGTTTATAATCAGCATATATGATCATTATCATAAGATAGAGTCTCTTAGTAGGATTTAATAATAATAAATATGTAAATTAAGGTGTATATTTTCTATTTCGGACTTCATTTTTGTAGCACAACCATGAAAATGATGTTGGTGTACAACGCAATAAATTATAAAACGTAACTTGGACGGTTTGGCCTTGTGTTTCGAATAGAAATCATGTGCTCAATGTACACTTTACTTACAAAGTCAATAGATTATGATCGTTGGTTGGCTATGTATATGTACTGTACTGTTTACATTTATATGATAGACATATCATTGATAATGTGTGTAAATATACTATTACATTTTCGTACGAATCGCTTAGTTTGATGGTGGTTTAGTCTGCCTTTGACATTTTCATTTTGGCTGATGGAGCCAAATGTGTTGAACTTCAAATGAAATTAAAATTGTAGTTTATTTGGATTCTATAGGGCTATCCTGCTGTGAAAGCGATATGTCTGCGACACTCTAAGCGCCAATTGGCATCGCTTACTTCTTTGGCATATCGTGCATTACTTCTATGTCGTGTTGGTAAAAAGTAGTGACGGTAACTACTAACAAGGATAACAACGTGATCATCTTTCCCAACATTATCCAAACTTAAATAGTTGTAAAGCACCTTCAGCAAAGGTGTTCATATACATTCGTGAAAGCAAAACCTCGTGAGCACTGTATTATTAGCATAAATATGTATTGCATATTGCATGTGTCTATGAATTATTCTCACACAAACTTTGCTCACCTAGTTATTTCAATCTTTATTAATAGATGCTAAATGTAAGTGTAGCGTGTGTAACAGAACTCGTAAATTTGTCGACTTGCTTTGTCCACGCTCAATTTCGTCATAAAAATGTGTAAATGTGTACTACTACATACGCTATGTACGTCATCAAATTCTATGTGCGAGAATTTTAGGTGCAAAATACTAAATTGGGAAAATGATCAGTCAAGAAAATCAAGATATCTCTACCTAGTACATCACTAAACAATTGGTCCATTAGTTACGTATTGGTAGACGCAATATTAGATTTATTAAATGTAATCAATAAGATTAATTCATGGCTATATGTATGAGTGTACAAGTAGTGTCTACTATAGTACTTGTCGCCAAATGTCATACGATATCGAGTGGAGAAGCCAGGCAGGCAAATGTGGTCATGAGGAACGGAATAATTAAAAAAAACTTTCTTCTGGGCTGCTGTCAAAAGCATTTAGATTATAATGAATCGTTTATTTATTTTAAAATGAAGGATGTTGGCAGTTGCATTTAATATCTTTCGTATGACAGTCGTAGTCTTCAAATCTTTCTTGTCTCAAAACCATTACTATTTATTAATTTGCGTAAATTGCAGCTACAAAATTAGGCCTGTAATTGTAATTACTGCACTGTTTTTTAACGAAGAAAAACACATTGAGTGACACATACAGCAAAACAAAGTATAATTAATTCCTTTCCAAAGCGTACAGATAACTTTCACCTCTGAAGTTGTACTTTGTTAAGTTTCGACGGATTTTAACTAGACAGGACAGAATCAGAGTTGCTGCCTTTGTTAACGTATTGGATGTAACAAGAATAAATCTGTCTTGTAGTTAAGACATAGTCTATCTCTGTCCCGTGTCATTGTGCTAACGAACTTACCTAAAATGTTTCCCAATCACACTAGACTCTTAAAGCTGTTAAATACGCTCGTTGACATACTGGTGCATATGCATGACCAATAAATGTTAGGTTCATTTACTTAGTCACAGGAATGAGCCTCATATACTTAATTAATCTACAGATTCCCCATTGACTAAAATTCCTTTGCTGTTAAACTACCACTTGAAGTAGAATACTGTATAGGTCATTAAGTGTGATATAAATGCATATATATTACAGATAAATTGTGATTGTTCATTGTTGTACTCAAGTACTGTAACAAAAACTAGTATCGTATAGTAAATGTATAGGGAATGATGAAATAAATAGTATTATTAAGAATGGGTATCATATAGGGGGAGGGATATTGAAAAAAACAAGAAAGTTGGTAAAATGCATAAAATTCAAGGGAGATGTTAGAATTTTTGAAGAACAGTCAACAGTCATTTGTTGTATCGTGTTTGTTTGGAAGTGAGTAATATGCGAGTAGATATATTGGAAAGAGAGAAGGGACGAAGTGGAGGCTAGAAGGCAGAGGAACACGAGAGCAAGTGAGTGAGATAGAGATGAATGTAGAAACAGGCGGGGTTGGACCAATTGGATCAACAGCCGGATTTTTGGCACCCGGTCCTTTTGGCACTTTTTAGATAGAGAAGTATGGAAGAGAAATGTATGGGATGGCTATGCTCTTTAAATCCAACTCACATCTCCTTTATGTTTTATTTGGTACTAGAGGTGTGTGCTTGGCTAATGCTAATGTGTAGCTGCAGTGTATGGTGTAAGTGGATACAGAGATATTCAGGGTAGGATGAAACGACAGCATAGCGACATTCGAACTTGAGATCATGCATACTCCGTGGTAAAGGTAAAGGAGAGCTATAAAGAAAATGTATCTCGTCATCAACTACCAAATAATATTATCGTCATCATGAGCATTCTGTCGACGGCAATTTTACCTCCGGAGGTTTGGCATTAGTAGCTCCAGAGTGATCGTTCGATAGCGCGTCAATAGGTAGGTCGGTGAAGTGCAACTTAAAGGGTTGTGTTGATTTTGCTAAATTTCAATGATCTCAGGATTTGGAATTTTTAGTGGAAAGTTCTCGAAGCGAAAGGAGATCGAATGCACTCTGTGTGTACGTGTAGAGTGTAGTCAGTGTAGTAGTTATAGTAAGTAGCTAATACCTCCTGAGTGAGTGAGACTTGTTGCAACTCCATGTTCACTTCAGTTCAGTTTAGTGTTTGTTGAGTCAATTTAATAGGCTCTTTCTTAAGTCTAAATCAGGACTGGAGTGTGAAGTGGGAATCTGGGAAACTTTGCTGGGATATGCAAAGAAGATTTGTGGCTGTGTTTGTGTATCCTGGCTGATTAAATTACCTAAAGTTCGATTTGTGTACAAAGGAGAAAGTGGATTGTTGCAAAGTGTAAGCTCGACACATCTCTTTAGTTCAGAATTCATCAAAATCCAAAATGTGCGGAAGCTGTTGTTTTGTTCCTGAGTCCATTCGAATCCCGTTGGATTTAGGAAATCAGTCTGAGGTTATCAAAGTAGGTGCCTGCCTGCACATTGTAAGTAGAATAGAGTTTTATTTTCTAACTAAACCTCTAATTTGAATTTAGTAGTAGTTTTAGTAGTAGTATCCTTATAGTATATACGTACGTAAATATATCTGCAATTAGGATATATCAAGTATGTATTGCAATGCAATTTACTGTAGCGGCTAATTAAACAAACAAGGTAAATAGCTTTCATTCTATCCTGCACTGCACTGCTTTCGAAATATTTATGTCTTTTAGTTGTCCATCTATAAATACAAGAGTTACGGTTCTTGCGGTGTTTTCTTGAATATCTATTAGTAGTATTGAGGGTGGCTTGCACACATTGGTATTGACTTTGCTCGGCAAACAGAACACACTGTTTTTGCTGCGATAAAGGAAATCCAAATTGTAAATATTAGCAGTATGCCATTGATCGTGTAGTTTTTTTGGTCGTACTTAGTAGGATTAGATAAGTTGAGCCGTGGCGTTAGCTTATCTAGTTAGCTAAATCCGATTTTAATGAGCTTGTTTTATTTGTGGTACGTTTGGGTTGCATTTGTCTGTGTGGGTGTGGTTTGATCGATTGGTATTTCTGTCATTGTCTGTGAATGTCTTACGTTAAGTTAGCCCAGACTACTGAGACTACGTATTTATTATCCATTAGCACAGGAAAAAATTGAGTGAGCACATTTGCCAGTGGAATGCCAGCATCAGTTATTATTACGGCTTTCAGTTAAAGTGCTCGTAGTAATGTGATCCATGCCTGCTCTGAGCAACTTATTTTTATGTACATTTTTATTACTCTTGTAATCAATACGCGTAACAATTGTAAAATACGAACTTTTAAAACTTGGACTTCATTTTCTTGAATACTCAGCTTCATTAAATGTCAACTAAAACTACTTCGTTTGCCAATTACCAGATACTTTTATTTAGTTTACCAAAACTTAAGCAAAGCCTAAGAATGTAAGCTGTTACTCTACTTTCATGTAATGTAAGAATATGGGTCTTTAAAAACGAAGCGATACGAAAGGGTCTTGAGTGATTGCTTGTGCATGAATTATTATTATTCTTTTAATAGGTTTAGTCGTTTAGGTACCTCCTCGGGTGATATGCCTGTAGCACCTTTATATTTTTAGCAAAACTTGATACTACAGAACAGAGATGACTAGATATATCTTATACAGGTCTCATATGTACTATATCTACGCATATGTAACATAATTAAAATGCAAAGTTATACCTCAATGTAGCAATCAAGTTAGCCTTTGTAGTGTACAAAATAATTTTCCATTCCATTCAACGAATTACTGCATACATATTTTTCGATTTTCATTAAGCTTTATGGTACGTAGACGTAAGACGTAACTACTTCACATACTATAGTTAAGGTTTTGTCAAAATATATTTATAGGATCATAAAAATTCGAATCCCTGTATATGAACATTTTTGACATTTTGCATTTCCTATACTTAAAAAAGTGCTTAAAATTAATTTCTAAGCAATATGAAACAGTCTATTCTTGGATGCGTATTGCATGTATCAATGTATCATGTTATATGTAGTACTTTAAGTTTAAAGTAACTGCGTTATTTTGAAATTCGGAAAGATTTTAGGAAGGAATATGAACCGAGACATAAAACTGGTTCTTTCGTTATTATTACTCTCCTAAAATAGAAATGGAAAGTGTTGCATCAGAAAAAGTAACATTTTAAACAAGCAACTAAAAATGTGTCCGTACTGCTAGTAATCTTTTAAAGGTCTACTAAAAGAATGTGTGTACCGCTTCAGTAGTCAGCGTCTCGGGATGATTAAGATGAGAAAGGCCAGAGATAAGGATGACTGCAAATTGCTGAAAAAATAATCCATATGTTTATCGCTATTATGCATCAAAAGAATGTGTGTACCGCTTCAGTAGTCAGCGTCTCGGGATGATTAAGATGAGAAAGGCCAGAGATAAGGATGACTGCAAATTGCTGAAAAAATAATCCATATGTTTATCGCTATCATGTATCTTGTCAATCTTGTGAAGGTCATACGTATGCTTCCTTTTGAAAAGTTGAAGCGGATTTTTTAAGGGCAATTAAATTGTTCTTTATGTGTTGTTGATTCGGTATTCTATTAGAAAATGAGATCACCGTTAGTGGGTTTAATGTTGAATTTATTTGGAAATTAAGTAGAGAGTATTGTCATTGACAGGCATTATCGAATATCTTGTGAATATGGCAATGATGAGCGTAAATAAAGTTGTCTAGAGGAAGGACAGTGTTTATTTGTAATTTCTATTGACTTTTTGTCGTTTATTTGGATGTTTCTATAATGTGTGTTTAGTGTTTTCGTATCATGTCCTATATAGTAGCAGAGTAGATGAGAATCTGCTCAGTTGGTAGACGGAGGTTGGAATAGCGGAATGATCCGCTGAAAGATGTACATTGTACATGCATGCAATGTAATCAAAATATACACTCACCTCGTCACATCACATCAGTGGCAATATAACCTTGGCACTAGATTTCAAGACTTGGGGATTTCCGTTTCTTATACCGTGCACCACCTTCCTGTATTGTTCTGAGGACAGACGGATTTGTGCATACACAAATTGCAGGAAAATGGAAACAATCAGCATGATTATATTTACCACTCTTACCGTATTGTTTACTTTGTTATTAGAGAGGAAATGCCACAGGATTTCAACATACGATAAGTCTCAATCATTAGCAATTAGGGTTTTTCTTGGCATTATGTAAAGTAGAACTTTCAGTTGCATAAAAAAGGCATTTTGGGTTACCAGGATAGTTTTTACTCGTTCACCCAAGTCTCGTCGATCTTAGGAGTATAGATCTCTAAGATCTAGAAATTAATTTTGCTAAGAATATGGGCAATCGTAATTGATATAATTAAGAAATATCTAATACGTAACTTGATTAAGCTAAAGTTTAAGATAGAAATGCATGTTTACGATATAGAAGGGTATTTGTATGCAAATTAGTACTTAACGGTGGTACATATTTTGAATTTCTGAGCTATTAGAGTTCTGCCCAAAAAATTGACCTGAAGCTGGCCACGTGCCATTAGGGGTAATTTACTTCTTCACACGTACACACCCACTCTAGAAAGCTGAAGCTACTTCACGTACACATTCGCCCCTGCCCTTTATGCTCTTTCAAAAACTCCGTTAAACTTTCTCTTATATAACTCTACAAATGCTTTGAGAAACAAAAATTGCATTTGATATGCTCAGTGCGAAGCAAGTTCAGAGCTCTTTTACTCATATTTATGGGTTTAGTGATTTTCAGCGTAGCTTAGCAAGTATGTGCTAAGTTGCATATACTTGCATGTATATATGGGAACATCGTGTATCATGTACACTCAAAGGATATATGATGGTGATTTGCCGATTTATTTTTGTCATTTGTCACGTCAGAACGTCAAATAGTTAGGTAGGTAGACTTTTCTTTGGAATGTTTGCTATTGCCAGCGCAAATTGCTCTTTAGGATTCTACTGGGTTTTGTGCAGTTGACGTTGACTATTATGTTGCTATTGTTAATGCTAGAAATCTTTGGAGAACCTAATAATAAATGCAGATTTCGTTTTACTGACTTTACTTCGCTTAGCAATACAAATAGCACTCTCTACGTTTAGTAAATGAGTTCTGTGAAGGAGGAAAGGGAGACCTACTTAATTTTATGTTTATTGAGTTATAAAACCTTGTTAGCTAGCTCACATGATCTTTAGCGTGACTTAAACCGAAATGCTGAAAATGATCTGTAACAAACATAGTCACATGTATTGACATTGACGGTAGACAACTTATCAGACTCATCAGTGGTGGTTATAGCATAAAATTAGAGAAAACTGTGACACTGACGAGTAAGTTAGTTAAAGCATGTTAAAGTATTAATACTATAGGGCAATGGGTGCCATAAATATACACATTCAAGGAGTTAGAAAAGATCATAAGGAAAAGGAAACCAGATAATGGCAGAAGTGAAAGGCAGGAAATTTAATTGTTACTACAATAAATTGACATGTAATATTTCAGGGTGCCGAATTAATCCGTACCTCACGCTTCTGTAAAGATGCCAAAGAAGGCAAGTTCATGCGATACTTATATGAGGACTGCCGAACGTTGTACGACTCCTTCCGGCGGGGTGCTAAAGAGTCAAGTAAGTCACTTGTCAATTACTTTTTGTTTCTAACTGTATTTCCTTGTGAATAAATGGATCATTGCAAATTATTGTGAACAGATAACGGACCATGCCTGGGATGGAGAGAAGGGAAGAACAAACCATATCAATGGCTACATTACAACGAAGCGCTTTTGCGAGCGAAAAACTTCGGATGTGGCTTGGTTCATTTAGGTTGGTTATTTATTCTTATATTCTTATTACTCATTATCTTCACATTACTTTTGTGTAGTATTTTACATGACATTTTTGAAACTTTTGCAGGTATACAACCTGGTTCCTATGTTGGAATTTATAGTCAAAACTGCCCAGAATGGATTCTGTGCGAACAGGGTCTGTACTGCTATTCCATGGTGATCATCCCACTTTACGACACATTGGGTGCCGAGGCCTGTGCTTTTATTATAAATCAAGGTATATCATCGGATTTATGGGTTCTCTAAAAGGAAGAGAATGTTAAAGAATTAATGATGTAGTTATCCATAAATGATGGTTGTAAAAACAGTTTTTTGTTTAAACATTCTACAGCGGAGATGACAACTGTGGTATGTGATGATGACGCTAAAATTAACATGTTATTGGACAAAGCTCCTCAATGCTTGAAGCGTGTGGTTCACTTCAGAGAGATAAAAAAAGATACACTCGCCCGAGCTAAGAAACAAGGTATAGAAACGATGCGCTTTGAAGAAGTGGAAAAACTTGGTGCTGCCAATAGCCAACATCGCGAAAGGGTAAACTATTCTTACTATTTCATCATATTGACCAAATGTTTGTTTATATGTTTACAGTAGCTGAGGATTTTATCCACTTACAATATGGCATGCCTTGTTTTTCTAATGTTTCATCGTTATTAATATGTTCAGTGTTGTGATGGATGTGATGAATGTATAAATTCATAGACCAATGTTTATGAATAACTTTGTTATTTTCAGCCCCCAACCCCAGATGATATAAGTACTGTATGCTACACATCAGGCACGACAGGCAATCCCAAGGGAGTGATGTTGAGTCATGAAAACATAGTTGCAGATGTGTCTGCTGTTCTTCTTCAACTCGGAGAACATCGGCCAAACCGGCATGATGTCATGATCTCCTTCCTCCCCCTTGCTCACATGCTTGAGCGGTGCTGTCAGGTAAACGACGTCTTATGTTATGACATATTTCATATCGATTGACACTTTGACATGTAGACATAATAGTTTTAATGTATCTGAAATGTATGGGTTTTTTGTCTTTAGGTGGCAATGTACATGCAAGGTGCATCTGTCGGATTCTTCATTGGTGACATTCGTGGACTTATGGACGACATGAAGGCTCTGAAACCCACTGTGACTCCAGCTGTACCAAGATTGCTCAATCGAATCCATGACAAGGTAAATATGTCTCAAGTGTCAGTATTAAAACTTGCAAAATATTTAAGTATAATTTTCATTTCAAATATATAAACCACATGTTCACAATATAATAATCCAATGTTATCTCGTGGTGACAGGTTATAGGAACTGTCAATGGTTCTGTTATTAAACGGAGTTTACTACGGATGGCTATTAACAGTAAAACTGCTGAACTCCAGAAAGGAATTATGAGAAAAAATAGCATTTGGGATACGCTTGTTTTCAAAAAAGTTCAGGTAACTTGCCATTGTTTATCATACATCATTTTAGATTCTGAAGTTAATGTATTGACTGTATTTTATTATTATTTATAGGAAAGTATGGGTGGTCGAATTCGACTATTGGTTGTAGGGTCTGCCCCTCTTAGTGCAAACGTTCTTACATTCATGAGATGTGCTTTGGGATGTGTCGTAAGTTTTTTTATAAGTAGGTTTCACAATTTTAAAAATTGAAACAGGTATTAATCGTTTATGAATTTAATTTTACAACTTAGTGCAAACGTTCTTACATTCATGAGATGTGCTTTGGGATGTGTCGTAAGTTTTTTTATAAGTAGGTTTCACAATTTTAAAAATTGAAACAGGTATTAATCGTTTATAAATTTAAATTTACAGGTTGCTGAAGGTTATGGGCAAACGGAATGTGTTGCACCGGCGACTTTGACTATTCAAGGCGACTGTGTACCGGAGCACGTTGGCCCTCCCATTGCTTGTTGTTGTATTAAACTGGTAGATGTACCTGAAATGGAATACTACGCCTCTGCTGGACAGGGTAAGGGTAAACTATTTTCGAACTGTTTAGCTTTATAGATGCAGGTGCATATTCTCAATTCTCATAAAGTTGAAAGATTCCGGAACGACATTTATCAATTATTTGTAATTTTTTTGTAGGGGAAGTCTGCGTAAAAGGTACTAACGTTTTCAAAGGTTACTTCAAGGACCCAGAAAGGACGAAAACTGCGATTGATAAGGATGGATGGCTTCATACTGGAGACATTGGAATGTGGCTTCCGGTACTGTTCCCTTTGTTTTATAGTGATTCTTGTAAATGAAAAAGAAAATGGCAATTGACAGATGTGTTTCATGTATGTTTTATAGAATGGAACCTTGAAAATCATCGACAGGAAGAAGCACATTTTTAAATTGTCACAAGGAGAATATATTGCTCCAGAGAAAATTGAAAATATATATACCCAAAGTCAGTTTGTGTCTCAAGTTTATGTCTATGGAGAATCTCTTAAGGTAATTCTATTATTTTTATGTAG
>JABASH010002219.1:0-21268 GCA_019776445.1 Tomocerus maximus
ATAGTGTAGCATCTTTCTCTATCAGATGCATATTATAATAGGATAATGTGTATAGGCATAGTTTATAATTCTGGGATGGAGTGTAAAGTGCGTTGTGAAAGGTAGGCACATGCATTAAGTATGCATTATATGGTGAGTATAGTGAAATTGGGTGCTCAGCCCGCACATCAGATCACATACATCACATTCACATTGCATCACATCACTACTACTTCCTTCACAACTGCTCGGGAGTTAACAACGGCAGAAACTAGATCAACATGAGCAAGTCAAGTCAGGTCTCCTTGTACTTTACCTACAGCAGCGTTCCGCCTGCCTGCTCCTTTCCTTTACCATTCAAACTGACTCTTCTGAATCTCACTTTGCAAAACCAGGGGCAGGCCCAAAAGCTCCTCAACTATTTATGCACTAAGCTACCTATACATACACTCTTTATTTTATACCCCAAGAGGGAGAGAACCAACTCCCCGACTCACTCCCTATAAAATATTTAACAACTACAAAGGGCTTGGAAAACTTTTACGAGATGATATGTCAAATATTTGTACCGTCTGGAAACAAGTGACGAGGCGACCTTAGTTTTCCCTCTGCGTCTTCCCTCTCTTAGATACTCTCTTTTAAGTGAATTCTGATTACCTGTTCCATTCTTTCATAGCTAATGTATTTATACACAACCTACACACTCACATCACATTACCGTACGTACACACTTCAAATATTCTTTGCATCTTCTTTCACTCCCGCTTTAATATCCTCTACTGTCAAATATACTTCTTGCAGTTGGCAAATTAAAGAGCTAATATTTGCTTTGTCAAATATAGCAACGATGTACAGATACTGTATATATGTACAGTTCGTGAACCTCGTATTATGCAATTTATAAATCGTAATAATATCAGCATACAACTTACTTAAATAGAGGACGTTTTGCAATCTATAGTTCTCGTGTAGTGTTCTCGTAGTATAATTTACTTGCCTAAACACGATCTTTACTTAGTTTCCCTTATAATTCTAGATTTGCCGAGGTTTAATTTTTGTGCTAAAGGCTTTGGCAACGAAGATTCAGAAAAGATAACCTAATATTCTACTTGGAAATAGTAATAATGTTATATACAAGTCAATTCATAAGTCCTAAGTATATAGTTAAGAAAAATGGTCGAAAATGGAAAGAAAGTCCTTCACGTTTCTGTGTTTGTTGTACATTGCACTCGTAAAGATATTTAATTCTCCTGTCTCAGTTTACCGTTTGTGACTGTGAAGTGTCTGTGATGTGGAGGTAAAATATCGTTATATGTACTGCCACGTCGGTAGGTTTAGGCAAAAGATTGAAAGAGCTTTCAAAGACGAGGCATGACGAGACAACTCAAACTCAAGTCAAGACTTGAGAATAAAGACGATGCCAACTCAAGGTGTGTTTGTTCTCACTGTTTACTCTGCGTTGAGACGACAAGTCGACTTCACTCAAATACAACTACATTTCTCAGAGCCGAAACTATAAACACGTTATATAACATTGATAGAAAAAAGCAGCCTTACATCCGTATCATCTTACTAGCTATAAGAGTACAATGTTCACATGTTACATGCAGGTATACAGTATAGGATCAGTGGATTTCAGAAGCCCAGTACTAAAAGGCTACTTACAATATTCCTTATACGGATTCAGTACCTTCACACTGACTACTTATTGTTTACTTCTACTTCGTCCATATAGGAATTCATATTTAAGATAAAGTCTATTACACATTACAGACATCAACTACCAGCTTACAAAGTTTTACAGTGAACTGAAAACGATGGAGTTACGTAAGGTTAAAGTCATCATGTCAGCTGAAGTCAAGTTTCCTTAGAAAGAGAATGCCAAGATTATTATGTAGAATAGATATGCCTGTATATATAAACAAATGATATTCTATCATCTGCTGTGCATCAACAGCATCTTCAGTGACACTACCCTCAACAATACACAATCTATTCATAACTATTGCTACACAGGCTCCTTATTAACATATTATTATAAGGCTGCTATTGATATAGGAGGTAACATAATACTTTCACATATTCTTATAACGTCCCACTGCTGACTAAGTACGTTTACCTTAAAGGTTTAGGCTAACTTCTTTTAAATACTTGTCTTCTCTTCTATTTCTCTCTGTTGTCAGGCTTTGGCTTTGTTATCTGTCTATACACTACTGTATTGTTGATGTCTGGCCGTGGCCTATCCTGGTTTTCTTTCTTTGCCAAGCGTTTCATTCAGTAGACACGATCCATCTCTGTCTCTAGGTTGTCTCTCCGTGTAAAATAAAATGTTGCTGTGTAAACTACACTGCAGCCACGCTTCAGGATATCCAATGTGATACTTATCAAATATTCTACAGTATACACTGTGTACCAAAAAGCTACAACACTTATCGTTAGTGTAATCATTGATACGGATGGCACATTAATATTAATATGCCATTGTAAAACAGTGTATACAATGCCGAAAGGCAGAAGATACCAGTTATTATTGTAGAAGCATGGCATGTTATTTTCTATCTATCATAACATTGGGTCTTGGCTGGCACTCATTATTAGGCCCAATGGTGCAGTAGCAAGGTAGATGTATAAAGGTGATATACAGATCAATTGAATGTTACCTGCAGTTAAGTTGAGTGTAATGCAGTGTAATGTAGCGTAGTTATCCGGAGCTAATGGCTTATCTTGTCTCTTTTATGTGAAACAGATGACTGTAGCAAAATCCATTGCACCCCTGTGGTGGAGTGTCCAGCAGACAGCTATCGACTGCCGACCATTGTCGACACAAGTCATCAAGATTGCTGTCCAACTGGGGAGAAATGTCAGTGTATCCCGGGTCTCTTGTGCTCTCCTCAAGAATGTCACCCCGGGTGGTCTCAGCACCTGGTGCTCAATGCCACTGGCCAACCTGGTAGCTGTTGTCCTCTTTACAAATGCGTCAAGGACTACAATACACAAGGTACGTTAGTATTAGCATGCCATTTTACCAAGGAATCTATGCCGTTTTTCTAAGGCATGTCATCCCATGCCACTTAAACCCATAGAATGTTAGCCATAATACATCCAATTCACAAAGACAGCCCCATAATACGTGAGACTTATGTCGAGGAAGAAGGCGGCGAGAGTTGTAACATTTTAGGTAAATGTGTTCTGTTGGGTAAACTCAGAGTCGTTGTCATTGCCATTGTCACTGCAACTGCCCATTTTACCATTACATATTATTTTGTTTATGTTCATGACATTTCCATTTCCCATATCAGCCACTTTATCTAGGAACGACTTTGACTTTCAGAGAGGTCTGTACGTGTGTGCCCTATAAAATGTATATATATAGCAAAATACTACAGATATGTACTACTACTTATCGTAAAAGGACAAAGCAAAGTCTTCCTTTGAGAGTGTTACCTTTATTCAAGACACGACAGAGAAAAAGACAGTATTACAAACAGAACACTTGTTTTGACTTTCCTGTTTCTCACATACTACTTATTTTGGAGAGGCCGGGTTGACTACTAAGATTAAATGCAGACAGAGCAATATGCCTTGCATTGCAATGTTACGTGGTGTAACTTTTCATGGACATTCCCCGGAAACGACTCAAGTTTTGTTGTTAGCAGGTATTTGGGAGAAATGTTAAGTATGCGAATGCAGTATGCAGGTAGAAAGGCATTTGTATTGTGTATTCATTGCATATTGAGCCAATAGTAGTATTATCATGTATACATTCTAGCTCAGTTAACTAACAGACGCCTTCCCAACTAAATATTTATGTAAAAGTTCATTACGCTGCTGGAGAAAGTAATCAAACCGAAGTATGATATGACTAACAACATTTTCGTATTTGCCATCACGCTCCGTATTATGATGGCTAATATACCCCTGTGGCACTCACTACTAATAAAACCATATTATTATAACAAATAAAATTATATAGGGCAAAAAGCACACTTACAGCCCATAAGTATGCTAAGCATGCTTTGGTTAAGTTGGTTTACATTGCTAAGAGAAAAGTGATGTCGTGTCGTGATGTGATGTGAGGCGGTTAGCCATTACTTTTACGTCGTTTCCCTACTGTCTTGATGTAAACACTACACAGTTCCTATCCTACTTCTTCATACCTGCATCCGTCTCAGACAAACTTGAGTGAAATAAACAGTTCGTGAAGACAAGGAAAGTCAAAAGGAAGACGGAATATAAAAGCCAAACCAACTCAAGCCCAAACCAACCATAGCAAGCCAATATTGGTCCGAGTTGAGTGAAGTGAAATGCTAATCTTATGCAGATATCACACAAAGGTCAACTTAAGAAAGCTCCTTGAAGAATGGCCGGGTGGGACTCCCAATGACTTTGTTTCAGTCTACTCGGTCATTCACTATTCATTCATTCGGATGGAGTGGAGTATTTGGGAAATCTTTCATTTGCATGCTTTTACTCCACTTTTGTCTTAATAGTATTCTATTCTACTACTTTTCCTTTAACATCTCCCTACCTTCTTTCCGACCAAATTCTACTAAAACCACTTGCCTAGACAGATTATTTTCTCCACAGTTTGCATCTACAGGGTATTCATTATCAAATGTCTCCCAGTCAACAGGCAATACTAGGAGGAATGACAACATGGTATCACAGATTCTTTTGAGCATACGATTCTATGTCGATTTCACCGGGGTAAGCCCAATTCTCCAAAAAAATTGGGTGCAAAAATTTTGAAAAAAAACATCAGTTCGATTTTAATGTCCTTCGGTCCGAATTTTTACCCAAGAATCGGGTGTCTCAGCTATGAAATCAATGCAAGCTCATTGAAAATTAGTTCCTGGAACTTTCTTTACTCCTACTTACTGTTATTAGTGGTGGCTGTGGGAACATTTGATAATGAATACCCTGTACATATATTATGCTCAACTGTCTATATAAAATTATACAATGAAAAGTAGGTACACACAATCAAATGTAAAGAAATCTTAACGAATTCAATAGAAAGATAAAGATGCGGAGGCAATCGTTGCAATATGACTTAAGTAGGAAAGGTAAAAGTAGGTAGAAACAGTTTGGAGAAGGAATAAACCTAGTTCTCCAGTTGGTCCAAGAGTGATATAGGAAGTTTGTAATACCAATGGTAATGTATAATATGCAAGAGTGTAAAGTGAGGGAGATAGGGCGACAGTAGGCGAGAGGAAGTTGGAGAGAGAGAAAAGGAGGAAGAAGAGATGATATGAAAGGATAAAAAGGTTGATAAAATTAGGGAAGGAAATGGGCCGGAGAATATGTTGTGCATGCAGAGCGTCTAACGTAGGAAATGACAAATGTCCTCTCGTCCTTTTCTCAACGCTCTGCAACCGTCTCTCCGTCCGCGACACTCGTTTACTTTCATCTCCTGTTAGCGAGAGGAAGGACGACTCGATGTTCCTACTTTGCATTTTCCTTTGCACCATTTCCCTCCCATAAATTTCGGATTAATTATCAGCCCCAGTCAAAAGATAGATTATATATTCGCTGAGAACTACTTTCATTCCTCCTTACTATGTACATAAGTACAAATATTCCTCAAAAACTTGCTTGCATACAAATATTACTACTCATTATACCCACATTCTTATGGAATGATACCCAAAATAACCTATATAGAGTAAAAATAATCAGTTTCTCCTCTGCCTACATTTTCCTTAAGGGTGGGTAGTACACAAACGCCAAGAATTTACTACATGATATAAAATGCAGAGCAAAATGCATATTTTTATTAGCAAGTTGTAATACAAACTTTCACCACACTTTAACATTAGCTAACTTTTGCTTTTACATAAATATTAATAAGATAAATGAAAGTCGATTGTGGCTTTATTTATGGACCTGTTTAAAGATCTCTTTATAATTACTAGGTGAATTAGGGAATAATTAGGGATGTACTGTACTGTAAGCTTCCGTATATGTACAGATATCAGACATGCGACAATAGTGTGTTTTTTACATTTGCAGTAGAATTTTGGTCAAACCTTTTTTACATTTTTTGCTTTTTTATAAAAAAGGTAAGCATAAGATTTAAAAAAGGTTTGTCTTCTTTGCTTTTTTTACCTACATTGCTTTCACTTTACACGTTAACTATATACGTAGCAAAAAAGGTAAAAAAGGTTGATTTTTACTTTTTACATAAAAAAGGTATTGCCTTTTTCTACCTTTTGACATGGTTTAGTTTAGATACAGGGCATCTGTATAGGGCCTAGCTAGGGGCTGAAATTTTTTGAGAAAGTAAACAATATTTTGAAACAAATGAGGGTTTTCTGGGAGTTCAGTATACAAGCCAAAGTTTTAAACTATACTTGGACTTGGTTGGTATGTGGGCTATGAATTATCATCTATTTAATGCACCCACCCTTAAGAATTTAGCGCTATATGATTATGTAATGTTATTATTACAGGGAACTAAGTAATTTTGGAAAAGGATTTAATAGGGACGAGACGTCCTCCAAACAAAGTAGTCTACTTAGGCAAAGCACGTATAATGGAGTAGTAGGAGTAGCGGGTTTGATATGTGTTATTAATCTAATGTAATGTTTGTATAAAGAATACTTATGAATTTTATATACGTTTATTAGGAAGTGTCTTCACCAAAGATAGATCGAAATGGATACTACTCCTAGCATTCACTTCACTTGGTTGCATTCAGTTGACTTGACTAGAATTTAGCACACTTGACTGTGTACGTGTTCTCCTCTACCTTTCTCTCTCTGTGTATACTTAACATTATTGAATTTAAGTTCGCTCAACATCAGGAGTCTGCATGTCTCTTGCCATGCCATATCTAGGCTATCCGTTCAGGAAAACTCGAGCATTTCTTTTAATCTCTAGTGAAAGTGAAATAGTCTATCCTCCCCTTTCTCTCTTTCTATTTAACTTTGCTGATTGCCAGTTGAGTTCAGCCAGTTGACTTTGACTCTACTTCAATTAAATTAACTTAACTCAACTTTCCCATCCTCTAGATGAATTTATGATTAAACTTTGCGAAATTAATTAATCTATGTGGTCATTTATCACATATGGAAGAATTTCGTGAGCTTCCTTCTTTCTTGGCAAGTAAACTAGGTCCGTGTATGCATCAACTAGCTACTATGATATTATGTTCATCTATAGAATATTATATTTGGTGAATCCTCTTCCAAATACTACAGGGTGTTAATAACGATTTAGTACAACTTTCTCTTTCCATGTGTACTAAACCTTTATTAATTTTCACCGCTTTCACCAACTGATTTTTATTCTAGGGACTTGGTGTCAGTTGGTGTGTTTAGTGTTGGTGAAAGATTTTCTTTTATACGGTGAAAGCAGTATTAAGCGTTAGTAAAAATTCACCCTGTACATAGGATGCATTGTGAGTGAACCAGAGAAAGTAGGTTATCTCGACAGGCGTTTCTCTCAAGTGCTGATGAAAACGGAAGGTAAGTGAAGTTACGTGCTACATAATATTTCATAGACATAGGAAGGAAGGAAGTGCATTGTGATAAGAATATATCTATTAAAGTAACGGTTAGAGTGGTATGGTTTGCTTGCATTGCATGGAGAAGACTCCAGACAAAGCCAGACAATAATACTCAGCTGATAATTTTACAGACACCTCAAAATATGCTGTGGTTATTGGTTACTATTTATGTATCCACTTTGTGAATTGTAAAATATATAAATTCCTAACACAGTTATCTTACATAATGGGGATAAGAAAAGGGACTATTGTAAGGTTGAAGGCAGGATGGTGGGTAATACTTTTAAAACTTTCATGGAATGCGTATGAGATAAAGAAGGTTATAGTTATAAGAGTGATATCGATTAGAAAAAGTCATAACCTGTGCACTATGTGATGTGCAGGTTCAGTTAAGTTAGGTTAGACTAGTCGGACGACTACGACGACTACGGAAAGAAAAACATAAATTTTGATGATTTGATGAAGGTGAGCACGAGCAGGAGGCCGACCACGACCATGACGAATACGGAGAAGATTACGGATCTCGAGAAAGCGGCCAGAGCTGCCTACACGAAGGGAAAGTATTTCATTCTGGAGAAACTTGGTCACATCACCAAGATTGTACTCAATGCTTCTGTCACAATGGAGTTGTGTCTTGCAAGCCGTTGAAATGTGATCTTCCAGCTGAATGTCGTCTAGCCAGAGCTGCACCCGAATCCTGTTGTCCAGTTTGTGTCGGTAAATCATCTTACTTGTCATCCTATACACGATTTGTGATAACATATGACTTTACTATTTACACATTTAAACTGAAGGTACACTAATATTATTTATAAGAATTCTTCGCTTTTCCTAACTATTAGATCGTAAAGAAGATGGTTACTTAACCGAAACGTAAAACCCGTAAAACCCTACCATAATCGTAACCTACAACTTTCTGTATTTATTTTTATGTCCGTACCCTTGACTCTTGACACTTGACTTCACTTAGCAAAGAAAGTAAAATATCTGTTTGTATCTCCCACCACCCGCTGCTGCCTCCTTTTGATTTAATGGTTTTCTTGAGACCTACAAAAAGCACAATGTATTAAGAAAATGAAAATATAAACGTAACTTAAGAACCTATTGCCGTCACACAAAGCTAAGATAAAGGTCATGCGGAAACCTTCACACATGAAAAAGTTTTTTGCCCAGATTCTCGAATACAAGTTAATGGTTTCGTGATTTTCTTGTTTTCCGTCTCACAGGATGCGTAACAGCATCTGGAAAAGTGTACAATAATTCGGACGCGTGGGAAGAGGACCCTTGCACCACTTGTCACTGCAGAGAAGGCAGAATACAATGCCAAGCTCCAATGTGCCAAATGACTTGTTTGAATCCAAGCCATGTTCCTGGTGAATGTTGCCCGCGCTGTGAAAGTAAGTTTAAAATTTTCATTTTCTAGTACGTTTTAGACAAAGAACTGTTTATGGTGTTGCTGCCATTTTCATCATCCTTCTGAACGGAAATGGTCTTGGTAGAAAAGTAGAGGTACAGGAATTTACTCATAGGAAACTAAACGGCCATAGTTAGTCAAAGTTGGCGTCCCCAAAGAGGAAATGAGAAATAAACGTCCGTTTTATTTCAGTTCATTCAGTTCTATAATTTGTTCTTTGTCTATCTCGTGGATGTCCTTCGTCAAATGCACTCATTGTTCTTTGTTCTTTTCTGTATTATATAAATTCAATATGTGTAGGCACAGTCGTGTGCATCGATTGGATATATCCATAATAAATGTATATTGTTAGTAAAAGATAAAATATATAGTTTTCAGTTAAAATGTCTATACTTTTATAGTTTTGGAATTGGAATTCAACGCGTTTTCCAATTTCCCTTTCCTGTAGACTGGACTGCAACTTCTGGAACATATCAAATGCATGCACTACGGACTACAGCAGTACATTACGTTATGTATAATACAGGGTGACTTTCAGTAATCCCTGGCACAACTTCCCATTTTCAGGAACTAGTTATAGATTTTCCTGAGACTTTCACCAATATCGCCTACATTTCTATGTTCTTTTTTTGTTTTTAATGTATTTGGTGCTAGTAATTATTTTACATGGTGAAAGTGACACTATATGGGCTAATAAAATATCACCCTGTATATTGTATCGAATGTGTAGTGTACAAGTGTGGAAATATATAGGGACTCGACAAAGACACGAATAGTGAACAACGTTAAATTGTTAACCGATTTGTCCCGGTTCTTTGGTCCTTCGGTTGCGGTTGGTCGGATTTTACCTATATCTTGTAAGGGCAGAACTGTATTGTATAATGATGTAGCTACGTATGTTCTTGGTGTGCATTCGTGTCTTGTCGTGACTCCTGTCATAGTCATGTCCAGCAGATGTCTATGTCCAGTCAGCAAAAAATTCTCGATCTCGTTGATAAAGAGGATGGTTTGGGATGATTGTGAGGCTAATACATAATTTTGTTTCCTTTGTTTGAATCTGGTAGATGGCCCTTCTGACAAAGAGGATTGCCCATTCCTTGATTGCCACCGTGACCATGAGTGTCCGAATGGTTTCCGTTTGGACAAGAAAGGTTGTCCTACATGTAGATGTAACAAGTGTCGGGGTCTCGCTGATTGTACAAAGGAATGTTCTTTGGGTTACGAGTCGAATGAAAAGGGCTGTGCTATTTGCCAGTGTCGGACTTCCTCTCCTGCATCTCACCAGCCCGACAATCTTTTCCTTTTGGCCGATAAAACGAAGACTAACCAGATTTCTGCGGCTCAATGTGTCACAACTACTGACGGAGTAAGCCGAGCTGACGGAGAGGAATGGTCCGACCACTGTCGACGATGTATCTGCAAAGATCACGCGGAAATGTGCTCTTTGATCACTTGTTCTCCTCCTACTTGTGAACATCCTGTTTTTTACCCCGGAGATTGCTGCCCGCGCTGCCCAGGTAATTCTGAGTTTCCTCTTCACTCCTTTTTACTCCTTTTACTATACACTACTACTAAATATATGTCACTATACATATGCTGACTCTTAAAATAATGTAACTGTCTTTGGTGATAGTGAATCAATAAGTGTTCACGTTCTTAGTACATGATATACATATTAGTGCCTTAAGTGTATTAGCAGCGTGCCTACGTAGTGAGAGTGCGAGTGAGTGATTCTGATTTTAATCCGTTACTTTACTTTTTTCTTTTATTGATCTGTCAGAGGAGCGACTGTCGGCTTTTCGAGTGCTAGGTATAAACTCTAGTAATGTTAGTGCTCACTGTTGACTGTAAATCCTTTCTGATCTCATCCATCCTGTCTTTCATCATCCATTTATTTCATCTATTCACTCACACTCACAATATAATCAGCCATTCTGCTACGCATTTACACAAAATAAATCTTGTTAGGAACAAGTTTGATCGAATTGATGACTACAAAAAACTTTATGCTTTCCATTCTATATTCTTTAGAACCATGAGACCCCGACACAGGGAATACACTCTCCCATGTGTTCTTACTTATTCCAGTATGGCATGGGCAAGGCATACATAAATGTTCAATATCCATAGAATTTATATGCTTACATAAATATTATTATGTATGTACCTAAAATATCTGTTTACGACTTAGGGCACACTTATATTTCCTTGATTGAATCAACTTTCTGTTATATTGAAGCTTAAAGTATGATACAGTAAGACAGTTTTTGGTATTATGACTGCTATATCCTTACAATGTATTATACCCCCATGAAATCTACTATATAATTGAGTGCAGAACAACCTACTTATTTTAATACAGTAAAATGTATTTGTATAGTAAAACATATACACAATAACAGAGAATAGATATTGACAGATCACAGTGAGTGACAACAATACAGTCGGAGAAAGAAAACTTTCTTCTGGCCGACTACTTCGTCTAACTTTCTCTTGTTTGGTGACAGACAGTGTCGTTGAAAGCTTTCACTCATTTTCAATTGATAGATGAGGAAGTTGGGGAGTCTCGGCATGCGAATGTTTCTATCTGTCAATCCTCGGACGGAACTCAGCGTCTGGAAAGGGAAATGTGGAATTTGGGCCCTTGTTTGACCTGCACATGTCACAATGGACAAGTACTCTGCTCTGCTCCGGAATGTCCACCCGCTCCGTGTTCAGACAGTTTGATTCAGAATCCTGGAGATTGTT
Source organism: Tomocerus maximus (assembly GCA_019776445.1). Classification (NCBI taxonomy): domain Eukaryota; kingdom Metazoa; phylum Arthropoda; class Collembola; order Entomobryomorpha; family Tomoceridae; genus Tomocerus; species Tomocerus maximus. Next base: position 11,652 of record JABASH010002219.1, read on the forward strand.
GTCTCACTTGTCCCCATTTAACAAATACGGAATTGGATCCAAATTCCATCACGAGTAACTCAAGTCATTCCAAACCCATTTGCTTCTCGGATGATTCGGCCAAGCAGTACGCTGACGGAGAGACGTGGAAGGTTCGTAAATGCATTTACACTTTTTTCCATGAAAAGAAATGAAATTCCGTGTCCGTATGACGTCGTCGGCATCTTAGACGCTTAAGTATTACGACTACGACACGTTAGGTCGGCCGACTCCAGCTCTACTTTTACTCAATCATCCGTTATGAATTGAGATAGAAGTATGAAATGAAAACAGTCAGAGCAAAAACTACTCACTAGTATATATAGACTGGTATGCACATGCAGTAAATATTGTGTATTAAAGAAAGCAAAAGTGAAAGCAGGAGCTGTAATACAATCTTCTACATCACTTCTCTAATGTACAGCCAATGGCGTATTCAAACCTAGGTTATTAGGGCCAAACTTTCTGTTTTCGATTCCAAAGTTAAAATAAATAGGATAGATAAGCTAGCAAAGCAATATTAAAAAATTCTTTATGAAATAAATGTCAGGGGTACATGTACCCGTTCTGTACTAAATTCTAACTACGATACAGGGCATATAGAACTAGTAGACTTGTACTCAGATATTGTAGTGCAGATAACATTATTGGGTATAAGTTTTTAAAACCTAACTTAGATAAACTTATGCTGTTAACTCTTAGATAAGAAATGCGAGGAACTATTGACAATATTATTAAGTTGGTGCTGTAGTCTTAGAATATAATATTTTATAGTAAAAGTATATACATATATTTTTCTACTATATATCCATTAGTCAACTCCTTCCTACCTGCCTAGTACTTTATGTATACATACAACGCATAATACATCATATTCTTACATAAAGTACATAAAATAAAAAATAGAGTAGGAAAGTTGAATAAACGCTAAGAGACTTCATGATAGAATAGTTTGAATGGACGTGAGTGTGATATGAAATTTTTTTGGTAGGTTGGTGCGTGTCAAAGTTGTGTATGTCGCAACGGTCAAATCCGCTGTTTCTCTGCCGGAAAATGCCCGCCGTTGGATTGCGAGAGACCTGTCCTGGCCAAAAATCAATGCTGTCCCATCTGTCTCGGTCAGTGAGCCTTCTCAAAACTTGTCATTTATCATTTGTTTGAACTTGTACTAAAGACACTATAGCTAACCAAGAATCTAGTCTATCCAGCTGGTTAGTCTAGTTAACAAGGCAAAGACATTGCACTTATACTGACCATACTCTAAATGCAATGTACCTGATCACACTTAAAAGTGCTTAACAAAAGAGAATTGAAAATGGATATGAAATAAGTATAATGACACACACACTATCTATTAGATAATTCAACAGATGCATATTTTATGCAATTTTACTTATCTTTAAGTCAACTTAGCTAGTAAGTGAGATAGTGTGGTTGGTGATACATAATATATAAATAGTATTCTATTATTTTTGTTATTCAGATTTGCAAATGCTTGTTGAAAGTAGACTGTTAATTGTTCGATGCATATTGCATCAGTTGTACTAAGTAATGCTAATTGATTATTTGCATCGCTTGCAATATGCAATAATAGCATTTTTTCACACTGAAAGGTAGGCCATGTTGTTCAATATTACCCCTCTCCCCCTGTTTAACAGAATGGAATGATGTACACGTACTGAATTTTGTATTTGCTGATGTATTATGCATATATTATATTTTAAGTATTCATGCTAGTTAGTATACAAATATAAAATTGGTACGAACTGTATATAAATGTTTGTTGTTCAATGTATAGTATTATGTAATGTGTGTTTGCATGTCGTTTTGAACTGTAGAGCAAGGAAAAGTGAAGACAGAGAATAATGACGGGGGTAGTCGTAGCTCGAGCACTTTTTGCTACTATCACAACACTAACCGTACTTACGAGTCAGGACAAAGTTGGAAAGCTGACGAGTGTACTCTATGCTCTTGTCATGATGGACAAATCAAATGTACTCAAAGGGAGTGCTCCATGGGTTGTTCTAATCCTGTCCCCGTCGAAGGAGAATGTTGTCCCATCTGTCCCGGTAACAACTTGTGCTTCTCATTATTAAATATGTATTACTCTCCCCATCAAAAACTCATTATTGGCTCACCATTTTTCAAAACTATCGATTTGACATCAACTTCTTTTTCTCATTTCCTCTCCATTCAAGCCAAATTATCGCTTTGCCCTCCTTTCTCCTCTTGACTACATCTCTCTCTCGATACTATTACATTACTGTTCCAGTTATATGGACTGAGACTTTTCTTTGCCATTCAGTCCAAACCAAACAACTTACTTTCCCTCATTAGGAGCTTAGAATACATTCCTAGATACTTACTACATTGATTAATCTAAAAATTGCTAGTGCTTTTATGTCTCCTTTGAGTATTTGCTCTGTTTATTGGAATTGTATAACCAATCGAGGTACCAATAATACTATTATTCCTCGCTTTGATGACCCTATTGTGGAAAGTAATGGTTAATTGAGTAGCTTTTAATTGATCTTAGAATTTTATGTACTGAACAGTCGAAATACCACAATGGACATAAAGGTGCACAATCGTATTTATCGGAATACAAAAATTGGACAAATATTCTAAGATATTCTCTGGTATGGCTCTAGATTGACTTTAGAGCTTGCATTTCAGTTTTGTGTGAAATATCAAAGTATATGTTTTATCCACCTACTTAAGCTTAGCAATGTAACTGTAAGTATGTATATATTATATGTAGCTATAATTTATATTTAAGTATAATAAACTGTTGTAGCAGATGTAGGGGTGATTTGTACATCAAGGTCAAAGGTCCTAAAAGTCATAACGTCAACCTTGGCTGGGGAACAAACCAAGCACCTACTTAAATAAGAGCCTGCATTCTTTAGACGAAGCTATCTCACGACTTCCTACGATGAACAGAACCAGAGTTACAATGATTATTAATTTTGAAACACTCCCCCCAACAAGGAGTTGAGCCAAATTTTACCATCTTCGACATTGACCTTTGTTTTGACCTCGTATTTCATAATTCAAAAACCAAATATAAAAATTATACTCCTGCCAAAAGTTATGGCGCAAACTATTTATACATGGAGACAAAAATAATTATAATTGATAGATAGATACTAGATACACAGACAATGCAACGGCCAAGCGCACTTCTATAAAGAAGGATTTCCAATTAATAATTAAGCCTCAGTGTGAACTTCTAAAGATCACAAGAATCGCAACATGGTTCAGTATCTAATACCAATGACATTATAAATAACATCAAATCAAAGCAATGATTCTGTGAGCATTGCCCAATCCACTAAATTCATAAGACGCCTTAAATGTAGTAATGTCTGTTTTCATTGAACATCTGATGAGTTCTTTTGTAGTTGTGCACAGATGGGTATACAAAGAATAAAGGCAATATTGCACTATACAGTTTCTATCGTATCAAAGTTTCGGTTTCTTTACAGTACTTCTAGATAAAAGTTGCTCCGCGTATATAGTTATCGTTATCACTATCACAAACAAGTTCGAGTTCTTCTAACTCCAAAAACCCATTACCTAACCAAGCCTATAAGTAATTCTACATATTCGTAGCTTCTTTCGTACACTGCAATGTGCTTCAGTTTCTTTGCTTTACTTACATATTTACGATGTTGTTGCATTTGCAGAGTCGAAATCTCGGAAACGACCAATAATATTAGATGGTCAGAGTAAAAGCTCAGTTCGGACAAAATCGGCTTCCACGCCCAACAGCCTTGTCCTGGATGACCAAGAAGGTAATACCAACGCTCTAAGGAATTTCCTATATCTCTTTCTTTACATTTCTGAGATTATAAGTAAATGTTGTGGTGACCTTAGTGCACACACTCGTGCACGGAGTATTCAGGATGATTGCATTCTTTTTATATTAACGTAGCACAAGGGAAAATAGCTTGCCATGTCAAATAGGTGTAATTTCTCGAACCGTTAAGGACTTAAGAAAATGGGATTGGATCTCTAACTCTATAACTAAATCGGAGAATTATAAAAAGAATTTAGTGTTTTAAAATAGTATGTAATTAGTAATTAATGACTATAATGACTAATTATTTTTCAGTATTTTCAGTATACCATAGATATAATAGGAATATGTGGGTATGACAATTTTAACAGAAACCTATATCTTTTGTGTAATTGCAAATCAAGGAGAAATACCATTTGCAAAATTCAAACTAGAGCATAGGTACTGATGTGTCGAAAGACAAGGTGAATGAACTCAATGAGCGATAATTCAATTAGGGTATAGAGAATATTATGTATATGCATTGGTGTGTTACTTATATATAGGGAGTAGTATTGAATCTGTATTTGGTGGTTTGGAAATAAATTAAATGTTTTGGTTGGTATATTTGACTGTAACAGATGATAGAGAAGAGGAGGGTTCCCGGAGTCGTTTGTCACCGCCGGGCAGTGTAAATGGCCGAGGGGAGCTGGGCGAAAGTTCAGGACTGGAACCTCATTGTGCCATAATCATCGCCTCGCTACTCTGTGTCTCTCTCCTCTTAGCTCTCTACGTGGTTCGGCAGTGTTTCTTTCGTCGGCCAACCCGACTTATCAAGAAAGCGCCGTTTCACTCGTCCAACTCGTCAACTTCACCTCCAGTCACTCCTGACTGTTGCTACAAGTGTGACTACAATTACAGCAGCAGTTGTGCACAGCTCTCGGAACAAAAGCCCCTCTTCAAACCAGTTAATGTTCTCAGCAGCAGTGACAAAGTCTGATTCTATTCGATTCCTCTGTACTATTATTACATAGAGCTAGCTATATCTAATATATCGAATAGTATATTTAAGTAAATACTGATACAAAACTACTCGCAAACAAAAACAAACCAACACAAATACTACATAATACACTCTACTGCGATACAATAATACAAAGAAAATACAAAACAAACAACTCCGCACACAACGCAAGGCATCAACCCTTACATAATACACAGCAATTACTATATACTATACCACATTAAACCAAGATTACAGAACACAATTAATAACGGTAGGCCACCATAAGGCAAAAGGCAACACTTGCACATCAACTGAAAATTACTGAACTATGACTACAGCTATACAGTAAATATTTGTAGTATTAGTTAGTATTTCTATGTACTTATCATCCATGTGCCGCGAGAGAGAACCCCAAAACATTTACATAATTCCATGTTGCAGTCATTTTATCAATTTGAATTATAAAATATCTGCATATACTGAAGCATACTATGTGATAGTAATGAAAATATAAAATATTTCGTTTCAAAAGCATTTATTTGTATTAATGCGTCATAGGCTACATACTCTAATGAACAGTGAGATTTAGAAGAAACAAATTGTAAGTATTTAGGACAAGTAATTTTTCCTAAAGCTGGATTTACCATGTAATACAAATTTAAGAACATGAGCAGTGGCCCGCATACAAAGTGGACAAATGCCGAAAGGCAAAACTTGTAAATAGTCATGTAGGTAATTAATTTCCAAAATTTCAACCATCATTATATTGCATTTATTTTTTTAAGACTTGGATTTTTCATTAGTATGACATATTTCGCAGATGCTTCATTTTATAACAGTTAGCAAGTCATCGGTTGCAGTATGTGCAAATATTCCGAAAGAGTGAATATGGTTCATAATGGCTGCAACATGGGAAGGAAAATACACTGTATGGCATAAACATTTTTACACAACTCATTCACACCCAATACCATATTCATACCAAATACATGCACATCATTACAAATTAAAAAAATACATGTGTATGTATATGTATAATAAGTACATATAAGTGATTTAATACTAAGTAAATAATGCAAGTATATCCTAATAGAGCATAAGTATATTAAACTATGGAATAATGAAAACTTGAAACAATTTCTCTATTCTCTGTACTGTACAATTTTGAATGTGCTCTATCAAATGCACATGTTTCCTGTTTGTAAGTATATTATGCATGGTGGAATGATTCGTGTGCGAAAGGGAATGCAATTGGATTGCATTATTGCGTTTAGTGTGAGTATGCAGAAGCACATCTTGCTGGGATGTGTGTATTTGTTTCAAATTAGATGTACCTACTGTTCATGTATGTACATAATGTTATTGCGTAATTCTGTTTTGCATCTGTGTATGAGTAAGTCAGGAACAATGTGCGTGTTAGTTGTCTTTGCCATTGTTACTCTCATTACACATAGCAAACAAAAATGTTGATCGTCAGATATAGCTAAAGGGATTCTTTCTGATTTCATTTATGTGATGCTTAGTTTTCGCCAGAGTTGAAAATAAAGATCGTTAGTGAATACTTTATAGTATGGTCATAAATACTATATTATCAGATAGCTCTAGCTATTACATAGATACTACATATCTACCAAATGGCTAAATGAATATTTTATTTATTATGTACTAATTTCATTATATCTAAACTATCTACTAACCCTAGAAAAAAATGAAAAATAGTAGCCCAGAAGGATTTTTAGTAAAATGTCTGTATTATCTCTATAGAATCACATAGACATTGAACAACATATAGGGAGGGAACGCTCTCAAGTTGCTTGTGTTGACTTGACGTAGACTTGACTTCTTTTAGTCTGATTCTCATTTGTATGTATGTAACAACTCTTTCTTGTCTCGTTCATTTCAATGAAAGCTGCCTTGGTATTTTGGTACATACTTCACAATCACAAGTAGCCGAGTATCTATTCAGGTATGTCTCTTTTACTAGTTTTCTGTTTTGTATAGCAGTGCACATTCGTACTTCATGTATACTATATTATAGTAAATATGTAGGGTGAAGACGAGTCAAGTCAGGGCAGGCCATGTCAAGTCAAGTCGATTCTGATGTACAGTGGCAAACTGTCTTGTTTAGATTGTCTATCTATCTTGTGGTATGTGCTATTACACTCCTGTGGTGCGAGTCTTCAAGAAGTTCAATTCACAAACTAGTGGTAATAAGATATGCCGTAGAGCATTGAGAATACTTAGTATATACGTTAGTACCTACTTATCATATATAAGTGTGAATAGTAGCGTGCTGACATATACATTAGTTATATATGCTTAAGTTCTGTTTCGAACAGTATATAGCACTTATATTATCATCATCTTCATGTGTAAACCAATAACCAATGATCAAATATTTCGAATGTACGTGACTGGAAGATGTGTGAACCTTTTAAGATGCATGTCATGACACTAAGAACCGAGGGAAATAAAGAAAGTGCTAAAGATAAGAGTATGGCTTCACTTGGCTTGGTACATGCTCTACGTTTAGATTGTTCTCGTTGGGAGCTGGGAATTGGGATACCAATAAAGGACTTTAGTTCAGCTATGGAATAAAACAGAACAAAAGGACATCACACAACATCAAAACAGAAGAATAGAGCATAGAATGTAGAAGAGCAGAATTAAATATCGACTGTTGGTAGGAATCTATTAGTGCAGAGGAAATCTGACTGCCAATAGACATATACCTAGTAGTAGAACATAGACGGACTACATACAGATAGAATGAGCGAAATGAGAAAAGCAGATTGAACAAAACAGAATAGAACATTCGTTTAATCTGGATAACAAGAAGAATAGTATGAAAGACGCATTTCATCGTTCTTACTCTATCCTAGTTAATATAGAAGTCAGTGAGAAGATACGTGTGTATAGTGCTACTAGGTATGTAGTAATTCTTTATCTGTTTTTCTGCATCTTGTGCCAGGCCGTATATTTATCGAGAAGACAGCTTATATTGAACTTATTATGATTGCAGGGTGTTTAGGGTGAATGAGACAAGAAAAAGATTATCTATCTATCCATCTAAATACTATGTTCTTTTCTTCTCTATATTATTCTCAGTTCTATCTAAACTAGATCTGCCCCTCATCTATGTACTCTGTTAAGTGAAGCTATCATTCTAAAAGGCCTGACTTGTCTTACTGATGATAAATATGATAACTTGGACAGACACAGCACACACACTCACAATCAGAGAGAGAGAAGCATATAAGCACTAACAGTATAAGTAGTAGGTAGTATGCAAATATAAACACATTATTTTACTTTAGCATACTTTATACACACGTATACATAAACACTTGGTAGAAGAAACAGGATATTGTATTGGCATCGTAATTGTAACAAAATATATCTTTCCAATCTGTAATGATTCTACATATTATACTACTAGTTATATAGTTACTTACGATAAGTAGTAGTGCTAAGTAAGTATAAATTATATTATGTGGTACTACTGTGTATGTATCCCTTACAATTAGTTAAGTTATCATACAGGGAGTTAGGATAAATTATAACTTGACTACGAAGAGAGACGGTATTTTTCCTTGTGCAGACTTGATTGATTGATGTGGGCTGTCATTGTAAATAGAAGTAATAGAGGAATGTGAGATACTTATACATATAATGATATTATCATTGTGTAGTTAGAAACAATTTACATTATGTGTGTAGTATAGTCCATTTGTAGAATACTTACACTAGTAAATAATCTGGTGATGTTTCTCGTCTGTCTCTAATGCTTAGTAATTCATTAAAGCTTTTAGAATAATTTTCATGTACATTATCAAGGAGCCATTATAATACTTACCATAGCACATACACTGTGTACCTCTATTTCTAACTTATAATCAAAGGAGAGTTGAATAGAGAGAAGAAATTTCATACCGACACGGACAAAACACAATGCATACTTAGCTTATTGTTGCTGGTGGATTAGATATACTTGAGCTAATAACGAAGAGTAACAATACTACTAGCACACGTATCATTATTATTAATTAATCTATGACAGTTTACTTATTAATGAAAATGTATCTCTACATTATATTATTCTCTATAGGAAAGTCCCAGAATAGACACAAATGCATATACTAATGTCAACATCATCTGAAAACAAAGTCTCGCGAAAACTAATCTTTTCTGCTTGTCACCTTCTACCTTTGTGCTAATAGGTAAAATAAATTTATAGGGTCCCACCAGCAGGCAGACAACTAATTTTAGAGTATGACAAAGACTTTCAATTCAACCCGTATAACCAACCATTAGTAAATGCCATTGTGAGCACTTATTTATATTTACCTTATACCAAAACGAAAAACATACCTACTATAGCTACTTAACACAAATACACTGCAATGAGTAACTGAATAAGGAAACTATGACAGGATTTAATATTATTAAACCTCCCTAGCGTAATGTAAGATATTGTCGTGAAGTAAATAATGTAATGTAACCTAGCGTAAGGTACATTTACATTGACGTATAAGAGTAAATAAAAGTATATCTCGTGTTCTCCATGTGATCTGTAGGATATTACTACTAAATATAACAAATACGTACTTGTACTATATACTATAAGATGCAGTCGTATTTACTATTAAGTTCTATTGTCTGTTTACATAGAATTGTAATACATAAATACACAATGGCGGTACTCGTGATCTCAATTGGTAACTGCGTAACTCCGTAAGTTGGTAACTTTTGGAAAAACCACGTGGCCTTTCTGTTAAGATCGTAACTTTCCATATAAAATGCTTTCGAAGT
>JABASH010002220.1:0-21268 GCA_019776445.1 Tomocerus maximus
CTGTAAATCTCAAGGTAATGCGTTTGCCTTTCCAAATATGTACTTCATGACGAAATCGTATCAGAACTTTTTGAGATTTTGAAACAAATGCAGAAAATGGCAGAAGTGTATTTTGATAGTCACCTGAGATTTCCAAAACGTATGCACCAAAGCCGTAAGCGATTTATTGATATATTTCATTTAGATTGGTAGTCGACCCCTATAATTCTTTTAGTCGACCCTTTTTGGTCGCCCCTTTAATTTGATGCTCACTGTGCCACTAAATTAGGTTGGAGCATCTATAACTATATTTCAGTATATCGATCTCTATAATACATGGAATAAGTCCCGCATGGTATTGTACATGGTCCCGCCCAAACCAAATGCTTGGTTGTTGAAAAAGATTCTTTAAAAAGTTGATTCGTTGAAAATCCTGTTCGTCGAAAGTTTGTGTTGACCTTTAGCCAAATGTTGTGATGATTTCGTTGACCAAACCTAGATCCATGAGTGCATTCAAATTATTACTTAAAATATCAAATTCTGTTTTAATTTAATTAGCAGCCGGACCGGACCTGGATGGAAGTGAAGGAAGAATGTATGTCTATGATCTGTTTCAAAAATACTGACTCAAATGAAGAAATCAGAAGTGTCTCATATTAATGATAAAATACAAAATTAATAAGTCGCGAATGTGATTGCTGGATGCAATGTGTATAAGCAGGTGCATTTAGGTAGCAAAACTGGCAGTTAGTTTGTGTTACTATTCTCAATGCATTACGTACGTACTGTATAAAAAAATAACGCAAGAAAAGGAAATGAAAATGAACACGTTTTTTAGAGAAACAACACTTTATTGAAAAGTCAGTCAGGCATAACAAACCGGCAAGTTTTTGGTCTAATTTCTGACCAGAAAATAAATACACGTATGTATGTATACAAAACGAATACAAATTTGTCTAATCACTAATATTATGGACAAGTTAATAGTTTAAGTAATATAAAGTAAAAATAATGTTAACAAAAGTGAGCAAAATCAAATCACCGAGTCTCTATTCATAGCCGCTACATGTACTAAAGCAAATCTACAAAACATAAAAAAACTTACAACTCAAGCCTTCGAGTAAAGGATTCTTCTGCAAAACCACTAGGATAAAAAATCTTGAATTTCTACAGACTGCATATAAGTATGGCAAAGGCTGTATTTACACAAGATAGGTCTACACGAACTATAAATATGAATGTTATGAGTACCAAGAATAGTTTCATTGTTTCATTTCTACTGATTCTACATTGCACGTAAATCAAACATTTTAGTTGCCTATATACTTTGTTGCCTATATTATATAGCTGTAAACGTTCATTCAGATGCCATAATATTGTAACTAAAACTTTAACTTTGTGAACTATGCTGCTTGAAATATCTCTGAGTCGATAGTTCTCTTAAATAATCTCAATTACAGTCGTCGGTCACCGTAACTATTGCTAAACTGGACAAGAAGAAGAATCATATTTTAAATGCAATATGACATTATTGTATATTTGGTGATTATCTAACTGATAGTCAGGTAGTTTAGGTATAAGGTCACAAGTCAAATCAAAAACACTGATAAATAGCATGCAGATATATGATTGGCTTCTTAAACTAGATTCTCTATCACAATAAAAGTATAGGCATGTGTTATAAGCATCTACAATAGCCAATTACCAAACTCTGGACCTCGTTTTAACTCAGATTCCTCCATCATTACTTTCCCAATTTTAACCAACACTTTTTGTTTTCAAGTTAGTAGGTCTTCGGATTGTAACACAATTAAATACAGATAATACCGATAATTATATAATACGCGTATAGCTACTCACTGTCAACATCTTGAGCAGAACCGGATATACGAAACATTTCTTGACCCTCCTGCTCCGCTCGATCTACATATTCAAAATATATAAAATAACTAAGACTATTCTAGACTTCTGTGATAACAATTAAAATAGTTTTTATGTAGATACGTATAGGTACTCACCAACTGGTAACCCATAGGTAACCTTCCGACTTAGGATAAACATGGCTAGTGCGTGAATTAAACTGAATACTAAAGCGACAATCCCGAAAAATCTGAATGCGAATTCTCCAGATGCATTTGCATACAGCAAACCTCCGACAATATTGCCGACAGACACACCTACATTTAACAATAATGCCATTTGTTAAGTCCAAGTCGAGGGAATTCAAAATATTTTAGAATTTATTTCTAGCTTACCGACTCCTTCAAAAGCTGCTCCCACAATGCCCTGGACAGTAGCAGCAATGCCCGGGGGACTAACTTTACTGGCATACGATGCCATTGTGGCATAGAAAATGCCAAATGTTAGCCCTTGAAGCAGTTCCACAGGCAGAATCATCCAAGGGTTATTTAAAACGGAATATATTATAAATCTTACACCAAATGCAGCGAGCACTAGGGTCATACAATTTGTATGACCAAGTTTGGAAATGAACCACCCTGTTATACAAAAATAGCAAATTAAAAGTAAATCTAGGGTGATTAAACTTTTCATGATTTTCGTTTGCATAGGACAATCACCTGAAATGTGGAAAAACGGCACTTCTCCAGCGAAGCATTGAATAGCGACTATAAGACCTTGCAGTAACTTAAGGTGGGTAGTGTAGTCGCAAGGTGCGGAAAATGCATCAGTGCTATTGGAACTCAACTTGGCTAAGTCTTCGACATACCTACAAATATAAAAATAAAACTTAGGTATTTATCCAGTTGTATTAACAATTACAGATAGTGGCCATAATCCTCACTTACCAAAATAGGAACGTCCATAAAAGTCCAGTACACATGCCGACAATGATACAGGCAAGAATGAAGACAATTATTCTCAAATCACTCAGCAAAAAGCACACATCCCGTCGTATTGATTTCGGCTTTTCGGTTTCTCTAATCTGTATTAAATTTCGATGTTTAATCCTGAAAATACTTCAAACATTTATTGATTTCGGTCAATTTTTCTTACATGCCATTTGTAGGCAACGACCAAGTCCAGTGACATCAGTCCACCAAGTAGGTAGAAGCAAGGGGTGTAATCTTTTAGTAATTTTCCGTCACTGGAAGTGTCAATGAGATATCCAGCCATCAGAGAACATGCACCCCTAAATATTAATAGCCATTTATTTTATTTGGTTAATCAATGGTTATAAAATTTCCAGAGATTTGGTACAGGTTATAGTTGAGAACATCATCAAAAATATTACCATCCAACTGATCCCCATTGTCGCTGCTGACCATATGAACGTGGATCATCTTTCAAATTAATTGCAATAAAAAAAAAATTGAGATTGTTCAGAGTTTTACATGCTTTGGGTTCCTGATAGACACAACCAAATAGTGCAGATATAAAAATTAATGAGGTACTCAATGAAAAAGTAATTACCCAATGCTTGAAAACAAAGTGCATCACCCAGAGATGTAACAACTGCCATTGCACACCAGCCAATGACAACTAGAGATCCATAGAGCCAGAAATTCATGGAATCCAGTAAATATTCTTCAGGTAAGATTACTTCTAAATGTCTATTTAAAGCTGTATTATTGGGACAATCCAAGAAACACTTATCCAGAACGGATTTTGTACCGCAAGCTAATCCGTGGTAATCATTATGATCTTTGGTGTATGAGACTTCGTGCACAATCAGAAATAAGTCTTCGTTGGCATTTATTGTTTCAGTAATCTGGTATAAAGATATAGAGAGATATAATTAGATTTTCTTGTGATTATTAATTTTCTAGCGCAAAATATTTTTATTGTCATACCCTAATTTTAACGTCCATTTTGATGGTCGGTGGTTGAGGATAATAAGATTCGTTGAGAACTTTGAATAAAGCATCGCCACTGCCACCACTTCCCGCTGTATTATTCAGTCGTCTATTTTGCGTCCGATTGAGTATTATCTGACACAATTCCGGTACATTATCTGATAATATATTTGAACAAAACTCATCTGCCTGTAGAAAAGTGTGAAGGTCTAAGAGTACATCGCATTCGGCTGTGCAGTACTCAATGTACTGCTGGGACTCCAAGGTGGCTTTCTTGACTCTTGGGCTTTTATGTCTTAAATCTCTATCGTCCATCTCATCAGGCGTTGCTTTTCGTCGGGCGTGAGTTCTTTGAACATCTTCTGGCAAAAATGACTCGATTAGGTTTTCGCTACATTTTGTATTGAGTCTATCATTTTGCCTGAATACTGTCAATCCAGGGTCACAGTCAAGTTTAACTGGCCGGACAGGCTTTGATAGAGGGAGAAAGGCCACACACAGAAATGACATTAGATTTAATAGGATAAAAAATAGGAACATTTTCTTCTTTCTTTTCAACTGATCTGCCACTGCTCCAAACACCAATTTTGATACTAATCCAAGTAAAGGTGCTATCCCGAATATATAACCTACACCCCTTTCTGAGATTCCCATTTGTTTTGAGAAAACTGAAATGTACGGCCATAGGGATGCAGTTCCTGATATATTTAGACACAATTAGTACTTTCCCACTCAAAATGCTTAAAACACTGATTAGTATTTAGTTACCTGCAAAGTAGAGAAAGTAGTGCGCCTTGATTGGCAAATGACTCAGATTTATTTTTAATCTCCCCATATTTGCCACTGTGTTCATCTGCTCCGTATTCGTCCCCGTAATTAACTAAAAATGTCAGAATTCAAATTGCAACATGGAAAATCAATACTGCTGAGAATGCACTGTGTATATAAGCTTTTTCTATAAGTTTTCTCAATATTCTCAATATAGAACTCAACAAATATTCTGCAATGCAAACAAATATAAATATATACCTATATATCCGCAAATTATGCGGATTTCTTATTCCGAGTGTTAGTACTATTAAGACAAGCCTCCTAGACTGGAACAGGATTGGTCATACTACACTACAAGTTTGCACCGACCTAACTTAGATAGAACTGAACTAGTCATGATAATATAACATAGTAGCATACATAACATAGCAGTCCTGAATCAATATTTCATGACAACACTCCCCGTCTCTCCTTTCCAAGTCTACTTACACAGTTACACAGCTTTGCATTACATTCTTCCTAAATCCTGTGCAATAATATAAATACAAGGCATTCAGTCACAAGTGCAAACTGCTAACTCGAAACGACCGAAACCAAACCATGAATAAGTCATAAATACACACATCACGCAAGGGACCATGTGTTCTCTGCTGTGTAAATAATACCCCAGAAAATCCTTCTAGTCTAATTGGCATGTTCCCGGTACTAACTATATACCAAATCTAAGACGAACCTCCCTATTACGCCAAATGAACAAGTGAACACGCGTTCACCCTTCTCCCGGTTTATTTCTTACATAATAATCCTCCGGACTAGCTGTTTGAATTGTTAGTTCGGTGTAAGACAAAGATATGTTTCGTCGATGGCCTCGTCTGCGTCTGGTCACTATTCACTGCCTACTCCTTGTCTGTTTTTCTCATTTACTTAAAATTCATTGACATGAACATGACATGACTCACCTTTGATTTTATCGGCTGAATTAATTATTAACAGTCCCCGTATAATTTAGCTAAGTCTCCTTTCGTCTCGGGAGCTGCCTGTCCAACTTTCTTTGCAAAGCAAGGACAATAAGGTTGACTGTCTAACCAGGGCAGGGTGAAAGCAGCGATAGATTTATTTTCTTACTTTCAAAGTCGCATCTTCCTGAGCCATGCCTTTTAATGTTAGTCAAGTTAAGTAGATGCTCTCAATGCTTTTAGGTTAGCTGTTCATTAGTTAATGGGAAATTCGCTCTAATCCTAAAAGTCATGGCTTTTAAATAAAATCGGGATTTTACTTCTTTCCCCAATTGTCTGCAAAAGAATTAGAAATATGTTAAAGCAGAAATTGCAACGTATTTATGATCAAAACGGTCTTAAATTGATATCAAGTTTTCAAAAGGTTAACTTTTTTCCACATCACGTAATGAAAATGATGATTCACTTTAAAGTACCTACCATGTTATTTGGAATTTAGACCAATTGTCACACACAATGCATTAAAATCTTCTTGTAATCAATTTAGTCTTCTACAGATAATTGTGACTATTTTTTTAAGAATTTTCATTTCAAAGAGAGATTGTCACTGTTATTGCAAATCACTTTATTTTATTTCATTCTCGTAAGTAACAAGTAAGTACATTAATAATCAATTTGTTTTGCATAAAACTGCATATGAAGTAAAGGAACTTTAAAGTCTATTCACCAAGTCGGTTCAGAAACATCACGAGATTACTTGCGGTTGTTCTACAGGGAGCTGTAAAACCTAACTCAAAGTTTTGTCTACATAAGTACTTTGCAACACAATTTTTGATTTTGAGATCTCCGACCCAATTTCCTACCTAGTTTTGTGTGTTCCACATAGGATATCAGAGTTAAGTGTACTTGATAAAGTTCCTATAAGGTGTGTAGAGTAATTATATATTTTTATTTATACCCTACACTCTGTATGTACAATAAAAGATAGATGTAACCTTATCTTCGAATGCACCTGTATTTGAATAGCATTCTATGTAACATCTACTCCTTTCTGTTCGTAACCTGCTATGAATCTCTCTGGAAATAGTCCCATTCTGCTATATGAAGCACCAGACCAGACACGCAAGTATGAAAAGCAACCTTGTGAATCCTTGTGGGAATTTTTACTGAAATGTTCATCAATACACATAAGTAGTAATTAGCTGTATAAATCATATAAGTACCTTTTCCATGTAGTGTACATGATCTTATCTCCAGTTATGTAAAAAGAGACTACTCCATTAAAAACAATTATAAACGAGATATCAATAAGTGCTTGTACACGTATTGCGAAATAACTTACGTGTAACTAAGTCAAAATAAAATCATATTCAGTATTTATACGAAGAGTTTCGTCACATTTTCCTACAGTGAGAAAATCACCAGACACCAAAGAATTAATCTCGATTAATCGCGAAGACATTATAAGTACGTGGTTGTACATAAAATAGTATAAATTACGCCGTTGCGTGTTACTGCTTACTTAGATCGTAAATATTTGCTATAAACCTTGATTTGCAATTTTCATTGTTTAATTACAGTAGGTACTTTGCTGGAAAATGTCTAAGACTATTCGACCACTTCCTCCACCTCCGGATCTGAAAGAATATGAACATCTGACCGAGAAAGAACGCATGTTAGCCGGTTATCCATACCGACCGGCTGATCCCGAATTATGTCAAATGCGTCTCCGGGCCAGGAAACTTTGCAGTCAATTTAATTCAAGTGCAATTGATAATGAAGCTGGTCGTGACAAGATTCTCAGAGAATTATTCCACCCTGATTGCGCAGACAAAAAGATTAAGATGTTTATTGAGCCATCATTCCGAGCTGACTACGGCTGTTTTATTACAGTCGGGAATAACCTGCAAATGAATTTCGATTGTTGTATTCTGGGTGAGTTTTATTTCAGAATGTTGAATATTTCGTTATCTATCCCTTCTAGATATCCTAAATAACAGAGTTTAATTATGATTTAGACTGTGCCAAAATAACAATTGGAGACAACTGTCTTATTGCCCCTAATGTCCACATCTACGCGGCAACCCATCCGCTGGATCCAAAACACAGACAAGATAATGAAGATTACTACGAATTAGCCAGACCTGTGACAATCGGTAATAACGTTTGGATCGGGGGTCAATCTACCATTTGCCCAGGAGTGACCATCGGGGATAATGTTACAATTGGCGCTGGAAGCGTTGTCACCAAGGACATTCCCTCAAATGTTGTAATTGGCGGAAATCCTGCCAAAGTCATTCGCTATTTGGAAGGTGCTGATATTCCAGCAGATGCTCGTTGATAAAAAATTCCAATCAATGCAAATTACTTCTACCTAAACAATGCAGTGATATGTTTTAAATCTTTATTCTGATTCCAATGTACCTAATGATTGCTTTAAAGTTTGCTCTGAAATTAAAGATCAAAAATTAGAATTTCAAATTTTTTTATATTAATGAGATTGATGACGGGATTTGGACTTAGGTTGTGGTGCGTTTTCATCAGGGTCTTCTTTACACCAAACCGAGTCAGCTTCTCTGGTATGACGTTGCACCCATTGGTTTACATCTGCCAAGTCACAAGGGCAGAAATCTTAGATATATTAGTACGATAATTTGATAGTAGAGAAACTAATTTTTTACCGGTTAAGCGAGTATATATTCCTGGGCGATCTTTACGGGCACAACCTTCTCCCCTAAAATTATTAAATATCCTTGCATAACTATTATCCATAACTTTAATACAGAATTCCTTCCAACTTTTTTAATATATAATTTGACCTACCAAGATACAACTCCAACTTGAAAGAATTGTTTCACGTTTTTGCGTTTCTTAATAAGAGGGCCACCAGAATCACCCTGTAGATAAGAATGACAGTAAAGATTCATTATTTAGGTCAATTTTTGTATTTTTTGTAAAATTCGATTACCATGCAAGCATCCCTTCCACCCTCTTGGTATCCCGCACACATCATTCTGCCAGTGAGATCAAAGTCCATCATATTCTCACAATCCTGTGTGGCAATTATGGGGACTCTAAGTTTCTGAAGAATGCGAGTTGTACTTCCGGCATTTTCATCTGGTTTTCCCCAGCCTGAGACAGTTGCCATTTCTCCTGTGTAAGTCTTACGGTCACCAATTTTTGGCAGACAAATTGGAGCGATTCCCAAAGTTTTCAAGTCCAACTTCTTTTCAAGTCGAAGCAAAGACACGTCATAATCGTATCTGAATGCATGCAAAATATGAAAATGGCGGTGATTGTTTCAAATATTTTGTGAACATCATTTATAAGCATTTGAGAACAGGATTAAAATTTACTTGTCAGTGAACAGAGGATGGGTAATGATTTTCTTGACTTTTAACCTGATCCTTCCTTCATCTTCATCTGTTCTGTTGCTTAATTGATATCCATGACCTCGGATTGAGCCCTGCTCACTGAAAATAGCACATTAATTGGTATTGATACAAATCGGAGTACTGATTCAATGGCAGAGAAAGAGAAAAGTTATAAGTTTAGTAACCCCAATTCAACATCCTTCCAATCTGGCATCAAAGTTAAGTCCAAAACGTAAGCGTGTAATAAAACTTCGATACTTTCTGGCGGTGTCCTCTGGAACCATGAACAATGCGAAGCAGTCAGGATGAATCTGTCACATAATTGTAAACGTAATTCACATAATTTTGACCTTTTATGCAACCAAATGACTCAAATTATTTTGGATACCTGTCATTAATAAGAGAGGCCCCACAAGTCGGACCGTTAGTTCCAACAGGCACGATAGCAACTTGCCAGGGAAATTCGTTCTCCTTTGCATCCTCTCCATTGACGATTCTGTCTCGGTCATTTTTATTTTGCACACCGCAAACTGATGTTCGAAACGAAAATTAATGAACTGTTACTACACCTCTGTACATCTGTAACATCCGCGAATTCTTACCACATCCAACTTCTTCTTTCCTTTCTCTTTCAACCACAGGAAGTCGTGCTGCCTTTCTTCCACGACCGCATGTCACAGTACATCTAACTCCCCGTTCGGGTCCTAAATAAGAAATGTACAGATCCCGACCTCCTTTGCTGGCTCTTGTAGGTCTCTTCCATTCCTTACTTCGACCGCAATGAAGTTCCTTTCCGCCGATCCCATCCACCACTTTCAAATACTCTTTCTCGCATTCGTCAGAGATACTAATGTCGATTTCGTAACATTTAAGTTCAGGCGTACATTTATCAGATCCCTAAGCATAACATGGAACAGTACTGTATCTTATATCCGTAATTTTTACTCTATCTGTTTACATTTACGTAAAATCTCAGATAACATTATTAGTAATAATTCTCGAACAAAATGACGATTTAAATGTTTTGTAAATTACTATTATGTCCCATGAGCATTCAGATAGATGAGGATACAAGTAGACCTCTTTTTCCTTCTCTAAATCGTACGTTCGCTGACATTCCTCTGAAAAATAAAGATGTGTCATGAATTAATAGTTGATAATAGACAAATTTATATTCTATATTAAATTATAGTTAGTTCTTTAAAAAAAATACGCATTGGTCTAGGTGTAGCTTCGGGTTCTTCCTCTTCGTCCGCTCGACATGATTTCTGTCAAAACATATGGATAAGAAATAGTGCATGACAATATTTATACCGTGCATATTAATGTAACTACAGTTCGTTTTCTCTCAAGAACAAGTTAAATTAGCTGTATGAAAAAGTATGGTATTACCTGCGAACTGAGTAATCCTACTCCAATTATCAAAAAATACTTAAAATGAGTATTCATTTTGAAATAATTTGTAAAATAAAGAAACTCGTTGCAGGTTTCTGAATTGGAACTTATGTCGTCCCTGACACAGTGTGAATAAACCAATAAAGTATAAATTACTTCCTGTTTATTTTGTCCGTAATTTATCATTGGCGTAGGTTACATAAAGGCTACGTGTGGTACAGTTATAAGGATATACATAGGCCTAGAAGTTGTATTAGTAGTTATGTGATATGTGTATACAAGAGGTACGTGCATATACATAAGGTAGTAAGTACATTTCTTTGCCAAAATAATTTTTCTGCACCAAATTAATTGCACGAAAGAGTGTCCAATCTTATTTTATTATACAGTTTACATAATAACATGTGTAATATGCAATAATGTAATGTGTAAAAATACAGGAAGTAGTCACAGATAATTTATATCAAGTGTCTCAAATTAGTTTTTTTCTCAGTTTAAATTGATGTCACTATACAAACATTCAAAGCATTTTTACCCGGATAAAGCTGTAAAAGTGTACATCAAGAATTTAAAGACCCTCCTGTATCCTATGCCCATTGCCCAACAACATGATGTAACAATTCTTGTGGAAACCCGTTTCTTAAATAATTGTTATTTTTACACTGACTGAACATTAATCCCAAAGAATTGTAAAGATTCTCTAGATTAAAAAATGATAATATGCAATGTATTTACCAAATGCACCAATGCAATGTACTGCACATCCAAAGCAAATAAAAATCAATGTTTTCATGTTCCAAACATTCTAATTATTTTCCACCATTTACAGCAATTTTTACACTACAAAGACTATTATTTGGAGAGTGACTATATATTATAAGACCCTCAAAATGTGATACATATTGCTGACATTACACTACGAAGGTTATACCATTTGGGTAAAGATTAAAGATACATGTTTGCAAATTGGGACATTTGTTCAAGCACATTTTCAACTCATTTGAAATGCACGTTTTCACAAAAAATGATTTTCTTCTCTTCTATGGACACATTTTTGCATTGATTTTTAATTTTGGAAACCTTAAATATTAGAAAAATTACATGCACATGCAGTATTTCACATAAAAGTATTACTGCCCTTTGCAAGGCAAACTACATAATTTGTCAATTTTGGCCTACACACAGGAAACACTAGCTTTTATCAAGGTAGTTTTCTTGATGCAATTAATCACGCATTGGTAATTGATTATTATTTCATCCTTTCCATACAGGGAATGTGACTCGCATCCTTTACTCAGCTAAAATCTTTATTTAGTCTTTAGTAAAAAGATTGACAACAAAAATGAGGTTCTGATTCCTGATTAATATTGATAGCACTGATGCTAACTAAAAGCTTTTCGTTACGACGGCGGATGTACACCTGGAAACATTACTTAATGGTACCTCCTCATTATCTTCCAACCCTGAATGAATTGGAATGAATTCCTAGTGTAGACATCAGTCGGTGGTATTATTTTGCTGCATAACCATGCTATCCTATAGTAAACATCTCACCATCAGTTCAAATGAATTCTCGAGTATATTTGTATTTGTATCGTTTACTATGATACAGAAATTAACGTCGCAGTGCCATCAATATTTAACAGAATTATTCTACAGATAAATTGACAAATATAGACCTTTGTTAACATGTTATTTGGAATCAAAGTTATTTTTCTTTCACGGTAATAAGCAGATCATGGTGCCATGATATTAAAAATTGTTAGTGTCTAAAAGAGTTTTAAAATTGGGAAAAATTGCATCTGTTCAGAGGAGTCATTCAAAAACACAAATCGACATAACTTTAGTCCTGTTTGTAGAATCGAAAGATCATATTATGTCTTCCTACTTATAAGTTCCTTCTTTCTTATATGGAGTTTTACATTCCCTAAGCAAAAATGAATCCAGGGAATGTTTCAAGTTGAAAATAATGATAATTCTTATGTACTGTCTACCAATATAATCTATTTAGATTTTTACTGATCATTAAAGTTTACAATAACAATAACATAGATATTTAGATAGCACAGTGAATAAAGCGTTATTATTAGGGTGCTATATCTAGTGCAAGAACTTTCTTAATATAAACAATCTGTAGAAATGGGTATGCAATGTAATAGCATTTATTTGCATTGACTTATACTAAGAAGATCTTCGCAATTCTCAAAAATGCCAATGATTACCCAATGTTCAAATATTTAACACCAGAATTGTATGTTTAGTCAGCGGTCACTTCATAAACTCGTAATGATTTATTTACACACGATGTAACATGTCGAAGGGGTGATTAAAAGATGTAATTTACACAAGAACGTACAAAGACGTTCTTTATTTAGAACAATGGATAATATTGACACAAAGTATACATCATTTGGTATTGTTACCCTTTACATGAAATATTTGCACTTTCTACAATGTTTAATGTCTGTTGCATCGTTGCATGTACACTGCTTAAATCTACTCCGTATTATTTAGAGTTATGACCAATTCTGTGACTGTGGGGAAGATTCATTCATAAATATTTATGTGATGTAAAGTAAGGTAATGGATTAACCTTATGTTATCTGCCTTTGCATAATAAAGGAAATGCATGCTCCTTCGTAAATGCAGATTACTCTTAATATTATACATTTAAGTCTTGTCATATACATAGACTGATTATATTTAGTGCTGATAGAAAGAGCTAAATAAGAAGAGCGACAACAAAAGAAACGTGAGGCAAAGTAAGTTAGTCCTTCTAGTGGAGCTTGACTGACATGATATGAGCATTAATGAGTTTTGTTAAGAATTTTTAAGGATGAGAAAGACTTGTGGCCGGACGAAATCAAAGAAGAGGATGGAAAGCACAACCCTCGTCTGTCGGATCCTCGCCTTATCTTTAATGTAGCGTAGAACCAGCAGCAGCTTAATAAACATAACTCTACATTACTACCTCCTCCCAAAGTATTTACACTCACTCACGTTCCCACATCATCTCAATCTGCAAAAGGCAGTTCTCCGCGAAGTTCTCTGAAAATAAATAATCCTTTCTACTGATAATATTATTGATCTTAATTGATATTTAATCAAAAGACAATAAGACAAAGGACATATTTGTGGTTAGCTACGACAATTTTTGTTGAACAGTTAACATTTCGTGGATATAGATTCAGTTATTGGATCTGTGTACTTAGTAAGTCCTACACTTAGATAAGTACATAGTAGATTATAGAGAGTTGTGGTGGTGGACTGGTGTTGATGGTGATGAAGGAAGACGCGGCAGGCGAAGCCAAACTAAACTCGTCGGCGAGCTAAACACCAACCAACGCAACGGCATCATTCAAAGCAGCCACACAATTGTCGGCAAATCCCCTTTGATCTTTACCTTTTTCATTTCATATAAGGCACCGACAATACTGCTGTTTATTTTAACATTTAATCGTTTTCCCTTAACTACTGCACACAGAGAGAACAGAAGACGGACGAGAGACGAGCTACACCGGCCAACGTAAGCAAACCAAACCAATAAGAGACCAAACTAAACTAAACCACTAATGCTTTTCCTCCTATCTGTGTATGTCCAAGTCTTCCGATACACCACAACAACGCATAAGTATCTACGTTTGCCTCCATTACCTACAGGACTACAAGCACCCATACACCGGGGCTACCACTACAATAAAGAAAAGCAATCCCACTTTAAAAGTCTCATTGTCAAACTGAACTGACAGACAAGAATACTAATTGTATTTACTAGCCTGAACTCGACTCGGGCACAAGAGAACGCATCAAACAGCAAAAGATCACTGAGACCAAATCACACCAACTCTGTCACTTATCCCCTTCACTCTCAAATCACCAGCTCTGAAACACTTGAGAAAATAAGGCTTATTTTCTCATCAAAAATCATCATGAACTGCTTCACCGTGCAATTGGCAGTGATTTCCACGATGGTTTTCCTCATATCACCTTCCGTGTCTCAAGCCACTAGTAAACTAATCGTAAATAGTGTCGTAGATTCAGTAACCAATCCTCAGACTAATGTTTTGTCTGTCTTGGAATATCAAATTTTTCTCAAATGGACTTCCACCGCATTTAAATTCTTTGATTTCCATCGTTGCACAACTGCGAACTTGGCATCCGAAGATCAGTGCTTCAAATTAAGTTCTGTTGACAAGTCTTCCGTTGCTATTTACGTTGGACGAGCTGCGAACAGACAGAATCTCAGGGAAAATAGCAACAGCAAAGAACAAGCTTATTCAATCCTCTTAGGAAGATCTTCAGCGGAGACTTCCAATGGAAAGATTTTGAATGCAAGGAGAAATGTCCAGAAGGTTTTTGCCGTTTTACCCGATTCAAATAGTGTTAGAGCTAGTGGAGCTCATGATTTGATTCTGGCATTGGACCCTTACCCCAATTCTAACTTTGGACACTTCCTAGGACTTTTCTACGTCGATTTTGGAGTAGAACAAAGATTTTGTAAGGAGGATCACCAAATTCATAGTGCAGGTACATTTTTTATTTTAATGTTGGCAATATCGGTAATCGTCTAATTAGTTGTATCAGAATTACTGATCTTGATGATAATATCCTAATTACACATTTTACCAATCTACGGTAGTTGTATGAGATAATATTATAAGATCGGGCTAAAAATAAGGATAGGTGAATAAATCCAATTAGTCCTCGGACAATAAATTCTGAAGACCAATATCGTTAGGTAGTGTTATCGATTATATACATTATGCATCCGTGGTTCTCTCGAAAGAAAGAATCGTGGGTGATCCACATTTCATTGTCATCTCATATCTCATTAAATCGTAGTTGTCTAATTTTGTGGCGATTTTCTCATTGTAAAAGGAAAAATTTAATACGCTAATGCTGAAGTAAAATGAACACATTTTGATAGCCACGGCATGGGTAAATTGATGGGAGAAAATGATTGAAAGGATATCAGAATGAAAATAGTTGAAATTGATAATTGAAGACCGTGATCTCATGTAAGATGTGAAATGCCAGTCCAATCACACCAAAATAAAATGGTCATAAAGATTTCGGAGTAAAATTGAATTGAAGCTGTGGAAGTGGTTTCATTTCACTATTAAGAACTACTGCATTATGTGGTGGTGAAGAGGAGATTATCGATGTTGTATTGTAGTATTGTGTGGACGACTGGATGCAGATAGACCTTCGTGGGAAAGCGTTTTTTCCTCAATGAGCGGCATCCGTGTGTACAAAAGGTGCCACGAGCCAGGATCTCTTTGAAGATGCCGACTTCAAAGAGAAGCCGCTTCTGCCCTCATAATTCTCACCGGCCACCACTACCACTTAACTACATGCTCCGAGATGTTCAGGGTCCTTCTTTACAAACAACCCCATTCAATGTCATTCTTGATCTACCTAATTGTTACCAGTTCAATTTAGCTGGACAACCTTAGAGGCAAGGCCCATTAGCTACAGATAGTCAATTCCTATCTTTAACTTATCCTTACATGCAAATAGTAATCACAGTAATCAGTCCCTAATGCCGTTTTATTTACCGCCTATATCACCAAAGGTTTGCAGGTTTCACTCTCCGAAGAAAAATACTTATGCTAATTACATGGTAATTAACCACAATTTAATTGTTAATTACAATTAATTTAGGGAATCGGCTACTACTGCGTAAATTTTACTGGTTTTACGTTTATGGTACACAATGTTGGATCAACCCTTGGAGTTTTTTATTGCATAAAGGGGAATATAAGGTTTTATGTGGTAATTAGTGCGGATTTTTTATCCTGAGTATTACGTGGTATCCCTATGTAGACATGTTATCTTACCTGTAAGTGTACATGAAGAGCATGAAGAGATACTTTAAGAAAACTGGGAATGACTCAGACAGAATTTCAGTGAATCTGTAACAGCAATAAGCAATCATTGCAATTTTGAACGGAAGTAGTGAATGTGTATGTAATAATTAGTTTTTGCAATTCGTAGATCTGTCGTGTATCACAGTGGCGAAAAAACCGAGATGTCCCAATCTCTTGGAAAAGCATACGAGCGGAGCACATGCAAGACGCTGTCACGTAGATTTTCTTCCCACGGTTCACCTGGCTGCAAATACTCATCCATCGATCACCAGCTCATCATCAGAGTTTCCTGAGTATTTTCCCAGTTCATATGCCCAGTCTTCTGATTTAATGGAGTGCATGCAGTTCTCAGGGTTTGCAGCATGTCCTAAGCTTCGAAGTTTGACTGAGACAGATAAAGTTCTTTGTGATTCAACACATTCCAACTCGAAACGGTTAGTTCCTATTTAAAATGTCTAAATATACACAATTATAATGGAGTACAGATGTAGGTTAGATTTAGAAATCCCTGGAGGGTACACTACACACATGTAAACAAAAGTCACTGAGTTGGAAAATTAACACATCAATGACTACTTAGTATGTAATTGAGAATAATTGATGTCACTCAAATTTATGACCCTTTGATGTGCATGCAGGTGTGACACGAGCTACACAGGTGTGGGCACAAGGTGCAAATTATTCCAAACTTGTGATAGAGCTGTTTTGGTTGGAGGCGGTTGGAACCGGCTCCACTCCGGGCTCCAATCCCTTAATAACATCTTCACTGTGCACGACAATCTGAAGAAGAGTGGATTTCTTACCGAGAACATCAAAATATTTTATGCCAATGGGAAGTCACCTGTCGAAGATATGACTCTTGTCAGCAACAAAGTAGCTGTCAATCCTGATCTCAACATTAATGACAAACTAGGCGAACAACCTTCGGATCCCAGAAGATCACACCCTCAATTATTTTCGTCGGCGATGAAAACTGGTCTTCGGGGTCACATTAGAACTATTTGCGAAACGAGACATTGTGCTGACTCTCTTTTCATTTACTTGAACAACCCTACTACTGTCGAGGGTGATATGCTCCTCTGGGATATGGACAACAATGGAATTGTAAGAAAATTTAATCTCACACATAATTCAGTGTCGACCCGGGATGCATTTTAATTATGTATTGATTATCAGGCTGATGAATTGGAAATGTACACCGCAAAAGAATTTGTTGCTGATATTGCCAGATGTGAAGCCAAAAGGGTTGTCATTGTTGTCGATCAAAGTCATAGCGATATTTTAATGACATACCTCAAACAGTCTAGCGATCATCAAAATGTCATCTTGCTTGCTGCGGGACTGCCACATCAAATTACGACCAACGGGGAATTAACAAATAATTGGAACAATAGTTCGCATTCTTTGACATCTCTGCGACAAGTTCATGAGGTTAGTTAACTATTTTTAGGTACCAGTTATGAATTCCATAGTTATGACCAAGGATATAGTATTTAAGATACCTTGGCTATGACAGTCTGATAGAAAAGAATTTAATGAAAGATGAAAATGGATATTAATGAATTGTTATTTATCTTACAGGAATGTAATGCACAAATGAAGGAATCAAATCCTGTTGTCTATGATGGTTCATCAGGAGGTTCTATCAGTTGGCTCAGTGTGGTAGGAGCACCTTGTGATTTAAATCCACCTTTGTCTGCAAGAGAACTTAGATCACTCTATCAAGGTATTGTTAAATAGAATATTCGTTAATATTGACAAAAATGTATGCATTCTTTATGGAAGTTTCATTTCTGCTTTCAGGTTGCCAAAATGTTCCTACAAGTGTTTGGTTCGATTTCAACTTAGAAGGATTCACAGAGACTGAAGATGATGACGATGGCGAGAGCGATGAAAATTCACCAAATGGCAGAAGAGGTCAATAGCAACATTAAGATGTTTTTTTTAAATGTTTTGTCTGTGGCCAAAACCTAAACGAAGCAGTGATAAATGCCAAAATTATTTCTTAACAAGAAACTAATTGTGAATTTCGTGTATTTACCTATGTACCCAGTTACCCAGTATATTATAGAATCACTAATTATCATAGTACACATTTAAAAATAATAATTTTGTAACATAAACACGTAATTTTTAGTCTTTATTGTATGTATTAACTTTATCTTCATTTCCACATTGTGTAAATTAAGTTGTTATGTTTATGTCGAGTTAGTATGAACGAACAGAGCACTATAACATGTAGAATGCTAATACAATCAACGATGTGTGTGCATAGAGTCTATAGAGTTCGATTAAATGAATTTATGATATCAATACAACTGATTTGCACCATACAAACATTTACAAAAGTATATCTTCCTCAGCGAAACGATAAATAACATCAAATACTATAATAGGTTCATGAAATACTTCTTTGCTATTAGGAATTATCTATACTACAGTTTTACAATAGACTTACGATACAAAAGTCACAACAATTATATTGATGTATCATCAATTAAATGTAAATGTGGTTTGTGAGACATACCACACATTACACAAGTATTAGTACATAATATATATTTAACAGCAAAAACATCTATAATTACAGGTACTATAACCACAGACCCAGTAATCATCAATTAAATGTAAACGTGATTTGTGAGACATACCACACATTACACAAGTATTAGTACATAATATATATTTAACAGCAAAAACATCTATAATTACAGGTACTATAACCACAGACCCAGTACGAGTCAATTGACATAACATAACTATCAGACTATCATCTAAACAGAGACGCAGAGACTACAAAACCAATCTAACTCATGTATAACAATTATAAGATAGGCAAAGCATATTATGGTGAAAAGANATATTATGGTGAAAAGACATGAAAGTATTATATAATTGTTTCTTTAAAATCATATATAAATATCTTTTGTCCAAACGGTGTACCTAAATAATGTAAGAAAGTAACAAACCTGAGATTTATCTCTTAGCATATGGAATTAAGTAATATTATATTCAAGATTTTGCTAACCAGGTACTGTCGGGGTATTGTGAACATCAATAGTCACATCCAGATCATGGGTAGAGTGACGACAACTGCTAGGTAGACTAACTGTCATGTTCATCATAGCCATTCCACAACTGTCCGGTGAAATATCATCATCCGAAATAGGTTCGTTTTCGTCAATATCCTCCTGCTTGGTCACAAATAATTTTCAGATTAGAAATTTTGGAAAAAACTATGAGCCTGTTGTGAAAGAAACAATGATTGTCTATGTGGACATATTAAACGTGAAAACGGGCTATGACGGTAACAAAGTTATTAATCAAGTCATTTATGTAATGTTTCTTACCAATCTGTTCCATCGACGAAATGCCCTCCTGTTCCACTGTGTTCTTGCGAATGGTCCTGGATAATGATCCACTTCTTTGGCCCGAATAAAATAAAAGATGTAAGTTCTGAGTAAGAAAATGAGAAAAGTAAGCAAAATAATGAATGAACTCAAGGAGAAAAACAGCCCAAACGGAGTTATTACCACTTCAATGCCAAAAATATCAATTGCAGCGAGTTGGTGCGTGAAAAATGATAAGATCATGACGGGCTTTGGAGAATACTGAATGGTGAAATGAGATTTTAAATATGCTTCGTCGAGAGTGAAAGCAATACTGAGATGGAAATATGGAAAGGCAAAGGTAAATAATTGTCTGTGTCATGTCGAGAAATAGCAGAGGTGATACTCTTCTGTGTGGAAACATTAGATCGGGATACAGAACAAAATAATTCATGCTATTAGAGATGACTTGAACTTTAAAATACATAGTGGATTCCACGCAGCAGAAAATTCTATGGTAAAGTGAATTAGTGTTTACTGCTACCTGAACATCGTATGCAAAAGATACACACAATTTTGATAGGATGAGAAGAATTGGATGCATTAATAGCTAGCGGTAAGAATAGTACTGTAGCCACTATTGTAGGATATTGTAGATGAAATCAATTTGGCAACTGCTTTTATCATTTCATTTCGAAGGAATCGAATCAGCAAAGAACTGATATTGCTACCTGACTGATTGAAAGTCTGTCATAAGACAGGAAATAGGTGCTGCTACCACTTTATTGTCAAAAAGAACACGGTGGAAATTATATTAGTCTTCTCTACTCCTGAGAATGGTCTTTAGCAAGTAAGATCATTATTTATACGCTATGATGAACTGATGAATATCAACTACTTATGTAACAGCAAATTCTATTACAATATCCGCTAATAAAACTAGAACAGTCTGGTTCAAGTTGCTTTTAGAGATGGTAATTTCAACAAGGTGTTTATGAGACTTCAGGATATTCCCAATGAAAATACCTACAAACAAGCAGGCAGTACAAAACATTACTCGTTAAAATGTCCGAAAACGTTACTATTACATAATTATGTTCGTGCAATAGGCGATCTACACTGCATAGAAGTATATAAAGACATTGACAATTTTCACACTTATTTCAGGTATAACAAATCATAAGTTTCAATTTACTATCACTATTTTAAAGGCAAGATTATATGATTTGTGGACTACTTCATCAACTGTTTGAGTTGAGATAATACGTCAGTAGATTTCATGCTCCTGCTCCGGAACTGATTTTGAAAAAATGGTAGGTATTATTACAAATATCATCGCATAGTATGGCATGGCTCAATAAAATGCTATTCTTGAGCAAAGTCATTTATGATACTAAAATACGTAAATGCATTTCCTTTATACAATCTCGCTGCTCAAAGGTGAAAGGTGTAAAGTCAAAAGAGGCAAAACGTACGTATAGGTACATGTACTTAGCATGTAGGTTAGGTTACTTAGGTATTCAGTGTAGTGTAGTTCAGTTGAAACCGGACGTGAATTATGTTGTAATGTATGTATGTATTTTCACGAAAAGAGGAGTTACGTCAATCTAGTGGAACGTGAAGTATAAGTTACATCAGAGGAAAATCAGATTTTAGCTAAGACGTATGTTGCAGTCATAAATAAAATACAAAGAACCTAAACCAGCTTCGTACTGATTACTTAGTAGTATCAATCAAATCAGTCCTCTTTCGTTTTGATTATAAATTCGGGAAACAAAC